>JAVYIG010006974.1:0-108863 GCA_035222895.1 Strongylocentrotus droebachiensis | reverse complement strand
GCACATAGGAATTGATGTACGCTGTGGTTTTGGAATATTCAAAGTGACAAGACATTGAGACAGTCTTGCTGGAAGTCACATGCACTGTACACTGATATGTGTATATGGGACTACACAAATGCATGATAGGAAAGTTTGGTCCAAACACTTCAGCTCTTTCTTGGCATATTCCAGATGTGAGGGCAATTTGGAGAGCCATCCTTAGCACGGGACATTGTTTTCTGTGATATTCTTCAGCTATAACATGAAAAGAACGCAAATTATTTATCACCTTTCCCATAACTCCACTATTTCTTTACAAGTCATAGAACTACATGGAAGTGCCTTACAGAGTGTTATCACACAAATCAGTAGATTAAATTAAGATCATGAAATTACAGTGCATTCTCTCCACTGTGCTTGAGAGCATTCTAACCAGTCATCATTTTACGTCATGCTAATTAAAAAAATATGAAGTTTGCATTCTAGCAGTGCCCGTCTTACAAACAGTTGTGATTCTTTCAAATCGATCCTAACTTGAAATAAATCATTAGTATTTTGATTGATTAGAAGCTAGGCTTAGGGTTCAGTTCTCAAATGATGTTGAAATGATAAATTTTAACCTGTGCTTCTGTTTGTTTCCTGATAGTCAAACTGGGGAAATGGAGAGGGCAAGTTCTTCAACATATGCTGGCTTGTGAGAGTGTTAGAGACCATGCAATCAACTCTGGTAAGAGAATCTGCCTTCATTTATTTCCTCAGCTTTCCAAACTATTTTTAATTTTTATTCTGTTAGTTCAGCAATAATCTGCGGCTGTTTCCAGATTTCAAAGTGTATTTGAACCTTAAGCAAATCTAGGGAATCAACAAAATCTGATATTGTTAAATTTATTAAAAAAATAGAAAATTGAATAACTAGCACCATTGTGATAGTTGTCCAAATTTAATGATAGAGATGATAGTTTCCTTAAAGCATATCTGCACTGGTCTTGCCAGGAGGGATTAGACCTCCCTGCATGGTCACTGACAGGTGGTTATCTCATCAAATCAGCTCTCAATTAACATAAGAAAAAGGGAACCATGGGGGACCAATGGTCACTGATTAGGCGTTGTTTGCTATATAGAGGGCACAAGTAGCTATAAGTTGTGCAGTGGGGCTTTAATTAACCTAGAAAGTGATTAGAGAAGATGAAAGAAAGAACTTGTCACAATAAGTTCAGAGGATGGCAGAAGAAGACAGAGGAAGGATGAGATTCAAATGACAAACAGGAAATCAGAGTGATTAAAACCATGCCACTATTAAAATCACCACCACTCTAATACTCTTTGTCTTTCAGCTGGACTTTGTAACAAGAGTTCTTGCACAGGCCATGAAGCTCCTGATGCCATCTCGTCATGAGATGCTGACTCCCAGTGATGCTGTCCTCCTCTTCCAGCAGTTCTTTGTCATCCAGACTCTGCTGGAGTACAGCCCCCAGGTTTCCGTCTATGTCAGAAACAACTACAATGAAGAATTCAGGTTGGACATTTAACAAGAGATCATTCAACTAGTACATGTAGTTTATTTGAAACACACTTTGTTTTAATGTATACAAGTTACCAATGTAACGGCTGTGTGTGAAACTAGCTTCAGGTACCACAGTATATGAAAGTCAAGGTCATGTCAAGGTCAGGTCACACATGTACTGACTTTAACTAGGACTGTTTGATGGGACTGTAAGAAATGTGTGATTCAAAGTCACCAAGGTTGAAGGTCAAAGGCAAAAGGACATTAAATTTGGATCTACTAGCTTTAACAGCCCCTTCCTCTTAAGTTCTTTTTCACCCAAAAGGAACCAAAAGGAGCCGATTTTATATCAACTTTCCAATAATTTTCAAAGTTGATATTGACATTTTTGCATAAAGTGAATATAGCACCAATCGCAGTACGCAGAAGAGACAATATTTTGTGTTTGCCACTTTTAACTACTTTGTTATTGTTTTTCCCGCACATGATATATATTTTATTGTTGCAGAAAGGTTTTTAAGATTATGATGATGATTGCAAATATTGATAAATTGTTTTGATGATATCTATGCTCTTTTGTGATTATCATTCAGGTACTACGTGCAATCACCACATATTGTCAAGAAGCTGCCAAAGCTCTATCCCATCACACCCCAGACGCTGAGGATCATCGATGAAGTCCTGAGCCATGTCCTTCAGAAGCCTGCCTCTCTACTTACCAAAAAGCCCAAGAAGAAATGAGAGTTTAATTCTAAAAGGAGCTAAATCCATTTTTGTAAATTCAGTGAAAAGAGAAATTGTCTACCAAATTTTGTTCAGGCGTCTATGGAAAAGTGATATTAGAAGGTGCATTTTTTTCGTAATTGCTCCCAAAATGTAGGTAAATAATTTTGTTGAAAGAGGAGTACTTAAGTGAACAATGTTCTGATATCAATAACTCAATTTTTATCAAAAGTGGATTTAGCTCCTTTTGGAATTAAGCTCTTCAAATAGGGATTGTTGATGAAGTCATCAACCACCTTCTACAGAGGCCTGCATCACCATATATTAAAATGCCAAATAAGTAATAGAGATCAAGAGACAGAGGAACAGACAGACAAAGTTTGAAGATCATTGATTAAGTCATCAGCCACGTCCTACAGAGATGCCAACCAGTACGGATTTCCCGTAATTGGTACGGAAATTAACGACCATTACGGCAGTACGGAATGTTGTCTAAAAATTACGGATTACAAAAAAAAAAAAATGTTTTTTTTTTTTTTTTTTTTTTTTTTGCGCATAGGGATCTATCGTAGCAAGTGCTGTGCATTATGGTGGCCATCCATGAGAAAGATGGAAAAGTATCAAGTATTCTCTTAATAGAAGCCAATTTTTCATTGAAAACTTATGTGTTGTGATGAACTGAAAGTCAATATTTAGCAACTTTGTGGGAGTAAAATCACAAAAAATTTCAGATAATCATGCGCGCATGCGTCCGCCTGCCATTCTTTTTAGATTCATGACGCCGCATAGGAAATTACTGATTTATTCCCCAAATTACTGATTTTGAGCCTTATGATTACTGATTTTCTGTTCTGGAGGTTGGCATCTCTGGTCCTACAAAAGCCTGCCTGGTTTCTCACCAAAGAAGAAATACAGATTGAGAGACAGACAGATGGACAGACAGAAGCTGAGGATTCATCAATGAAGTCCTTAGCCATGTTATACCAAAGCCTGCATTGCTACTCACCGAAAACGACCCAAGAAGAAATAGAGATTGAGAGAAGGGTGGATGGACAGACAAAACCTGAGCATCATTGATAATGATCTCAACCCTGACCTGTAGAAGCGTGCATCACTATACCCAGAAACCTAGAAAATATAGAGAGTTTTTAGAAACATAAACAGTTAATGGGAATGTCCTCCAATTTCTTTCCCACCATTCAACAAATAACCAAAGAAGAAAAAGATAATGAGAGAGAGGGACATACATACAGATGGATAAATCGGCACTGAGAATCATTAACAAATCCTCAGATAACTTGTGCTGGATTCAATGGAAAATATATGTTGTACCATAAATATAATTGTAATCAAAGGGTTAATGGAGTAATGCTGCATTATTCTGGATGAGAGAGCATCATGTGGATGAAACTTAATTCTTTTCAAACACATTCCTGATATTTTTGGAATAGTTTCAATGGTTATTGCAGGTTTGCTTGTCAGATATCTAAACATACTTTGTTCTACTTTTCAAACAATTAAAAGAAAATTAAAAGCACAAATCTTTATGGGTTGTTAAGCTTTTCTGTGTACCGGTATGCAGTACCAGTTAAAAGCACCAGCACGTGCAATTGTAATTAGAGCATTACATACAAATACAAGAAAAGTTGGACTACTTGTAAATTTGTAGGCATTTAGCACTTATCCAGAATGTGTACAGTAAAAATATTATTTATGGAGTTTTAAAAGAGTCACAAAGATTTGTTCATGTATTTCAGAGTTACTAGTTGTATTGCTCATAAATAGGAAATAATGCAAAAATCCTATTCACAATTGAATTAAAATTGTGTAACTATAAAAAGTTCATTCATGAAACTTCATATTAGTGAGTCTTTACAACTGCATGCTTAAATTTATTCATTTTACTGTTTAAATTTTGGGATACTTATTGTTTTTGTTGATACCGTCTTTCTCATACTCCCTCAGTAAGTGCCTTAACTGAGGCCAAGATAAATGGATTTAGCATGTGGGAAACACATGTTGAATGAAAGTGAAATATTGAAGGGTGGTTGCTCCTGGGCAAAATGATAATGTGTGACCTTTAACCTTGTTATGTATGGAGGACATAGAAGGTTAAAGTCATAGAATATCATCATAAATGTTTAGGAGTCCTGTTCTGTTACACAAGCAGCTACTTTGTTATGATATGACATCTTGTAGCAAAAGGAAATGTTTTACTTGAGAAAATAATCATATTAATTGCCTTCCGTTCAGTTGCCTTGTTTAGTTCAAATTAAGTATAACAAAGATTATTTTAAGACTTTGAGATATGAAAATCACCTTGTTTATGATATATCAGTAGATGTTTAAAATGAATTTCTACTCCTTGATAGTTTTAGTCATAGGAATTTAGGACAATTGTCACCATAGATTCTGTAGATGAGTATGCTGTGTGAACATTGTATATCAGAATGAATATGTAAATATATATACGGAATCATAATGATTTTAACTGCAAATATGCAATCAATTCTGTTGATCTCTTTGGAATGATATGTGCCTAAACGATTTCGATGGAGAGAAAATTTGTTTTCCAATGAACCTTTTATTCATGATGTCACCTTGATTTTCTTTACGCTTGACTTGTGTGAATATTTATATCAAATTGTGGTGTTTTTTGTGTGATTTATCCGTCTTCTATGTACTTTTGTTTTAGGATTAGAAAGAGTATTGTAATTTTGTATGAATATTCTAAAATCTTCTTGAACCATTGTCTTTCTCTGTAATTCTAATCCGTGCCATTTGTCATGTTTGAAATCAATTAAAAAAGGCTGAGATATTCTATTACAAAGGATTTATTTCTTCTTACTAAAACTATAATGTTATGTATGATGCTGTGAAATGATATATTTATAATGTTACATGAATTCATTCACCTTAAACAGAATGTGTACCGGTAAGTTAATAATCAGATAATATATTTCATCTAAATACAAAAACATCAGAAACATAAGCGTGATTTTTCTAATTCATTGAACATATGCGATATCAAAATGAATATAATTCCTCCCTATTTTCACGAAGTGACGGTAGTGAGGAAAATCGCATACAATTTGCGTGCAGATTTTCCTCACTACCGTCACTTCGTGAAAACAGAAACGAATTTACTGCAACACTCTTCCCACTGAAAAAAAAGAGCTTTCAAATGTCAGTGTACATTCATTATAAAATATGTCTTGTGTTTATAGTAAATTAAAACTAGGCTTAGTAAAGTTCAGTAGCTTTTTGAAATGATACTTTCATAGTACCGGTATTTAAAATGCAATGTAAAGTTTGTTTAAAACTAGGCTTTAAAGTTCAAGAGCTTTTAAAGATGAATATGTCGGATTGAGCTTTCAAATGCCAGCGTGCATTGATTATAAAATACGTGTAGTGTTTATAGTAAATTAAACCTAGGCTTTAAAGTTAAGTCGCTTTTTGAAATGATAATTTCATAGTATTTAGAATGCAATGTAAAGTGTGTCTAGTGTTAATACAGTGAATTAAAACTAGGCTTTAAAGTTCAGTAACTTTTAAAAATGTATGATGTTGTATGGTTTTAATTGTAGAGTTAATAAACCTAGTTTAACTCAAAGGTACAATATAGATAGTGTCAGCCTCAAGAGATGTTGTATCCATTAAAGGCTGTTGATAATGGTAATCTAGTAGAAGTAAAGCTTTCAAGCCTTGGCTACATGTAAAGTGTACGTATATGTTTTGTTTACATTTCGAGCACAACGTAATGTAAGAAATATTTTCAGGGATACACAAATGAACAATACTGGAACACAATGCACTTATACACTTGTTTTGAAGATTGCATTATTTTTTAGAACTTTTAGGTTTTGGATATATTGGAGTAGGAAATTATGTTATTTTTTACTCTCTGTTATTGAGTATTTGATAAAACCTCAAGCCTATTCAAAAGAATTAATAACCCAATGATAGACTAGGGACTTGACTTTTTGGTAACATGTAAGGGCTGTAGTAATTTCGATTCTATTGGCTCTGTTTGTGAAATGTATTTGAACTGGTAATTCCATCAAATTGTTTTTCTTTAACCAAAGTAGTAATATGTACTTGAATTACTTCTATGGGTAGCACCAGAAAATGGCATTTAGTGCTTTGCTTTTGGTTTGGATCGGTAGCAAAGAGTTCTATGAAACATTCCAATTATTAACCAGTGTGAAAGTGTTCGTGTCTATGTCTAGACACTTACCTCATGCAGGTGCTGGCAGACTGAAGTTAGCTGCCAGTTTGCTGATGGCCAAAACAACACCCTTTGGTGATTAGAAAACTGGCAGCTAACTTCAGTCTGCCAGCACACATCTAATGAAGGTGTCTTGGTGTAAATAAATTTGGCATAGAACTCTTTTCTAATAAGGTTATATACTGCATTAGAGGGATGTATTCTTATTTACATCATCACCTTTTAACATACCATCATCTGCTACTAGTATTAAAGTCCGAGAAGGACATCTACTAATATTTTTTTTACACAGAGTTAACACACTTTTGGCTCTCAACCAGGGGCGTACGCAGGATTTTTTCAAGGGGGGGTTTTAAAATATTTTGCTCCCGAAAATTTGAAAATCGCGCCGGCCGAAAAGTCGCTCAGTGGGGGGGGGGGGGGGGGGGGTAAGCGGACACTTTTTTTTTTTTTTTTTTTTGGAGGCCAAAAAAAATCGCAACAACTCAGCCGGTCGAAAAGTCGCTCAGTGGGGGGGGGGGGGGGGGGGGTAAGCGGACACTTTTTTTTTTTTTTTTGGGAGGTCAAAAAAAATCGCACCGACTCAGCCGGTAAGAAAGTCGCTCAGTGGGGGGGGGGGGGGGGGGGGGGGGGGGGGGGGGGGGGGGGGGGGGGGGGGGGGGGGGGGGGGGGGGGGGTAAGCGGACACTTTTTTTTTTTTTTTTGGTCTCAAAATTTAAAAATTGACATTTTTCGTCGTTGAGGGGGGGGGGGGGGGTTAGGTCACCTCATTTAGGTTAGCCGTGGGTATAATCTTTTTTTTTTTTTTTTTTTTTTTAATAATAAAAAAAAAAAAAAAAAAATCAAACCAAAGGGGGGGGTTTTAGGTTTTTTTAGGGGGGTTTACATACATAAAAATACCAAAGGGGGGGGTTTGAACCCCCAAAACACCCCCCCTGCGTACGCCCCTGCTCTCAACAGACACCATTCTTTCTATTTTTCCCCTCAACCATCAATTTTTTTTGTTTGTATGATTTTGAGAATTGCTTGTGACTTGCATTACCTTGTTGTAATTCTTGAGTATTACCAGTGTTAATCAATCACCTTGAAGAAATAGTTTGCTTTGAATGCTGTGTTTTATCTTTTTCTTTCCAAACGAATATCCGTCTTCATATATGTGTTGTAAAACATTCATTTGTTTGTTAATATTCCTAGTATCTAGACATGACCACATTATTTGCAAACTTTGTGTGTTTGTATGTGGCTTTAATCTGTTTGATCATAAAACAATGGATCAAAATATTTCTACACTTTGTAGTTGATTTAACTTTGTATGGAAAAGTAACATATCTCGGTTTCCTTAAAAGCTACATGTTCACCATTTTTTTTTCATACATAGATTAAAATCCTTTCCTTTATTTGTCAGAAGTTCTGTAAATGTTGTACCTGAAACTTAGCTACATGTATGTATTTGGTCAAATAGAGGGAGGAGAGTGTAGGATAGCTTTTGTTTGAATGTCTTTATCATAATACTATATAGCTCCATATGAACTAGAGAGACATTCTACCTCTTGCTCAATTACTTGTAAAAGGACGACAATATCAAAGCCTCGCATGAACTCTTACTTTGCGTAGTTGTCAACTTACAACATACTACAGGTATATGGAGTGTATTTAGTTACTCACAATTTGCTTGGTGAGGCGTTTTTAATTTGTACTGTATGAAGATAGTTTATAGTGTGCATTTATTTTATCAGAGAGTGTGGTAGAAACATGCTGTATATGTATTTGTAACTAGAGTAAGAATTATAGTTTATATGTTTATTTCTTTAAAAGAAATGTTTGAATGAGCTTCTTTTGAAATCACCTTGAATCAAAGAGTGAAATCTCTATACGATTTCTTCACTGATATTCTTCTTTAGCTAAATAAAATAGATCTTTGAATATATGTGATGTATGTTCAACCCATGTGCTTTTGTTTATGTTAAACATGATGAGAACTACTTGAGCAAAATCGACCCAAGGCAATTTAATGTGTCGCCTTTTGAAAGGTGTGAACATTAGAATGACAGTTTACGTATATTCGGACATGAGTTCTATAGGACTTACATTTAGGGTATTGAAATTGCCCTGGACTTTATTTTTCTGGGAAGTTTTTGGGGAGGGAAGGAGTGAGAGTGTGAGAGAGAGAGAGAGAAAAAGGAGGGAGAAAGAAAGAGAGAGAGGAAGAGAGAAAACATAATGACAATGATGATAATTTTTGTATTTACTCAGGAAAGCCTAGTCAACATCAGTGCTGTTCTTGTAAGGGCAGTGCAAGCATTTACGGGTTACCTATTTTCACATTGATGGAGTGTAGCAAATGTGGATTGCCATCTTGCCAATGGACAAATAGTACCGGGCCGTGATTGAACCCCCAACCTTTGGATTGGGAGACGGGGTCAATGACCACTAAACCACGATACTCTCCACTTCGAGAAAGGGAGGGAGGGAGGGAGAGAGAGAGAGAGAGAGAGATCGAGAGGGAGGGAGAGAGAGTGGGTAGAGCAACAGTGTGGCGATATGTACCTGTGGTGAACAGAATAACGCCAATAAAACAGTACCTGTAATGGAGAAGTGGGGGAGGGATATGGCATTCTTACAAACCTGTTTTCTAAATTTAACTCATTGTTATACAACAAAGAGGTACAGACGAAATCAATAATAGCGCTAGTGATTATACCATTGTATTCACTACGAGAAGGTCCTTTCGAACCGGCTTACTGAACCCCTCAACGACCAATGCAAACTTACACTGTCGCTTATTATGGTGCTCCACAAAACTAACGCGAAATTATTTATAGCATGACCTACAAAAATAGTACTGTGTCCTGAAATCTGACAGCATTAAGGACTATTTTATACAAATTCAACATTCATTTACATCGATACTGTTAACAAGGACATGGAGCCGTGTAGGTGAAGATATTGCGTGGTTGCGGTTACTCGATATTGATAGCAGAAAATGGTATGTATGAGTATGTTACCTTATATTATGACGTATTTTTTAATGAAATTACGTCACAATACGCATGAAAAGTTGTATCATTCGATGTTTGATCGCAACATAAGTTTATTGTAACCATCTAAAAGTGTACGCGCTGTCCAACATGAAAGAGGAACATGGCAGGGACCGGGAATGACCAAAACCTCTTCAAAAGTATTTTCGGATCAACGAAATATCTATAGAGGAAATTAGACGTTGCCTTGTTTTGACCACAAGATAAAAAAAAGAAAAGGTGATCATGGAAATGGAGTAAAATGAGCACTTTCTAAACGGTACACCGCGGTGGTAACAAAATAACAAATCCCTGTTTACTATTATAGGTTACCATTAGGCATTAATAGTTAAAGGAGAGAATGATGATGTACAGTACTTGCCCTCATGACATCTAACGAAAATGCCACAGTTATGCTCATGGAAGGCTAATATATATAAAATACCGGTAACCAAGAGAATACCTAGAGTATTTTGAAATAGCCTAGTTTGTGGTTCAATTCAAAATATATTATTTCGAATTTCTAACATTTCCTGCAAAAGATTTGTATAGTGTTCTCGTCTCTTCGATGAAGACATTTTATAACAGAAGATTGAAGATTTGTAAATATATGCCTTGTGCTATAGATCAAATTCTAAAAATTCTGCGGATTCTTTTCCTTCTCATTTTATTTACTTAAATATAAGGCATTAAAAATATACTAATAGTATCATCATCTTCATTGTTATTATAGGAGGATCAATGGCCAAGGAAGTTTTTTATTCATATGCAAACTATTATTATCTGATTGTGCTTGCATAAAGTGCAGTAGGTTACACATTTCAATTGATATGTCAACAATATTATGAAACATTAATTTTTATGAGACTTTGCTCTTGTTTTATTTGTACAATAACTATGGGTGCTCTCGATCGAAATATCGACGGGTAATTGACATAATATGATTTGTAACAACTCACGTTATGTTTACCAGACCCTTCACTTCAATGCAAACACCTTGTATCCGAATTTTAACCATAATCATAGTTTGGTATAAGTACGTTGTTGAGAATAATCTAATCCCAGCTAGCTATATCACGCTATCTGTTAAAGCTCATACTATTAAAACGGACTGTACATGGGATTTGGAGATGATTATTAGGCCTATCTGATTAATTTATCTCTTCGTTGCTTTCCAGAACACTAAGAGCTACATACGGATTGATCTGACGACCATCTCTGTTAATCTTCGGCAAGATGGCGACGGATAACACCGGCCAGACATTGCAGTCCTTGGGGATTACCCCTTACTTCAGTTCATCATCACGTGACTTGCGATTGGATTTGAATTATCGCAATATCCAACGCCTGCCTTATGACCTTTTCAAATTGGAGGACCTGCAATGGCTGAACCTTAATGTGAACAAGCTACACGAGCTGCCTCAGGAGTTCGGAGGGCTGAGGAAACTCCGATGGCTGTATCTTGAGAACAACCTCTTCGACAGGTTCCCCGATGTTCTCTGTGAGCTTACGGCGTTGATAAGGCTCTACTTGAGTACGAACAGTCTCAAGATGATCCCGCGGGACATCTGCAGGTTAACAGAGCTGCGGTGGCTTGACCTTTCTGACAATTCCTTCTGGGAGTTTCCTCTGGGTCTCTGTGACAGTGCCTTGTCAAAACTGGAGCGACTGATCATGGACAACAACAAACTAACCTGCCTGCCAGCTCAGGTTTCGATCCTGAAAGGGTTGAAGACATTCCACTTAAGTGACAACCAACTGGAGTGGTTGCCACAGACTATTTGCGATATGGTGAAGTTGGAGGAACTGCAGCTGACGAATAACCCCCTGAAAACTCTTCCCGCCTATTTCGGCGAACGACTGAAAAGGCTAAGAATCTTAGTCTGCAAGGGATGCCCTTTTATTGAACCTTTGAAGAACTCGGTGGATAAAGGAATGACGTCACTTCGTGAATACCAGGGAATCATCAATAGACGATGTGAACACAGTGGGTTGGTGTATTTTAAGAAGCAGAACGATGGCAGTGGTGAGAAACCTTGCTACCGCATGAGGACTAGACCAAGGGGAGTGGCAGTAATCATAGATAACTTGTCTGACCTAAGATCCAAAGATAGAGATGAAGACGGAAGGACATCTACGCCAAGCGGGCACAGTAGTTCGGGTTAGTATTATATAAGAGGATCTGGATCCTGTGCATGAACGTTATCTGTTTTTTAAACTGCGGCAATGGAGGAAGGGGGAGGGGGTTGGCTCACCACCACGTCGAGAACTGATTTTTTTTTCTCGATTTGATGGTGAAAATTTATAATTTATCAATAATGTGTTTTTATATCCAATCCAATGACTATACAGAAGCTTAAATAACTCGTGTATGTACCAACACATAATCTTTAAAGTGACTTTAGGGGAAGGGATTTCAATTCCCTGTCCCTCCCTTCTCTTCGCTATGCTGATGAAATTTACTTTTCTTTTTGAAAATTAAAATAAGTACACGAGGACGATTGAGCTTGTATTGAACTGATAATTACTGTGATTGTAATCCGAGTATATTATAATCCCCACTTTGTGTATTGATGTAACCCATATTTAAAATAGGCTTGCGCCCTCTCGCAATAAGCATCCCAAAATAAAATAAATTATACGTCTTACTTTCGTTCATTAATATTCAGTACTCATAGATGTAGAAGTAATTGGTAAAAGTTGTGGTAGTATGGCTGGAAGTGTTAGTGCTAGAATTATTATTATCATTATTATTAGTAGAAGCTGTAGTATTACAGTAGTAGTAGTAGTAGTACAAGAAGTAGTAGCACCTAGTAAGTTAGTAGTCGTAGTAGTAATCTAGCTATGTAGGATAATGCAAAAAATGTGAAATGGTTAGATATTTTGCTGGCATGTCAAAATTATTCAAGTGAAAAAAAAAAGTACTCATACCAGGACTATAATTTGTATATTATCTGTTTATCTTCAGACATTCTCCGATCCGTTCTACTGAAGCTTGGTTTCAACGTGAGGATGATGCGAGGTTTGATGTCCCTCGACATTATCTCAGCTCTTCGCTTCATCAGTCTTGAAGACCACTCCTACTTTGACTGTCTCATGGTTTGTGTTCTATCTTACGGTGGCCAGGGAAAGGTGATAGGACCTGATGGCGTGGCGGTGGACGTCAAGCAACTAATGGAAATCTTCTCCCGAGAAAACTGCCCAACTCTTGCGGACAAACCCAAGATGTTCTTCCTGCAGGTCCTGGACAAGCATCCGTCCTCTTCCCCAAGGTCGCCTGGTGCGTCGGGTAGTCCAGCAGTGACTCCAAGGAACCTTAACAGAAATGGGAAGCGCTCATCTCAGCTGTCGGAAGACCCTACCGCCACACTCATCCCTGACGACGACGACTTCCTGCTCACTGTTGCCATGGTACCGCCTGCAGCCATGTGCGAGTCCCTGCGCGATGTATACACCCTCTACGTCAACGTCCTTTTCGGGATGATGGAGAAATACGCCCGAAAGCTTAACATTCTTGACGTCGTAAATGCTGTCCATAGTGAAGTAAGGACGATACGGATATCCACTGTGGATGGTAAAGGGACTTCCATAGATCCTATCATCCGGTCTTCTCTGAAGTATAATCTTTACCTTAGCGTACCCACCACCCTTGTAACTCCTACTAGTAGTCTGGGAATGGCAAGTCCGTAGTAGTGCTCATCCGTACTGACCTCAATTATTGGAGTATTATTGAAATGACATTACATTAACACGGTCGCAAAGACTTTCAAAAACAACTTAAAGTCGTATCAATATCCTCGTCCATCGTCTTTTCGAACTGTCCGAACATTGCAGCAGTGGTGAACCACGTAACCCGAACAAAACTTCTATGAGATATACAATAATTTAGGGTATTGAAATTACACTTGAGTTGATTTTTGAAAGGTTTTGCGATCGTGTGCATTACTAGTTTGAAGAATACAGCTACCACTATTGAACAACATTTGAAGTTTCAAAGGAATATTCCTCACGGGGAGGCTTACGTTCTATTTCTTGTGAATCAACCTTACACTAAGAAATTACTTTGTTTGTTTTTATATCAACTTGTATACTCGGATGGTCAGGCACGTAGCCAGAGTTTGATGTTGGGGGGGGGGGGGGGGGGCACATACATGTAATCGATCGGGGTAAAAAAAAGGGGTCAAATAAGTTCAACAGTGGCTACGTGCCTGTGGATAGTAGAGGTCGCTCAACGAAAAGGTATGACATAAGCTTGTCATAATAAGCTTAAGACCGTTGGAAGTTAAACAAATTTTTGCATATTCACATGGTTATGATTGCAAACCGAAACAAATATGACTGAAACAGAGATTGTGACAATCAAATGCTCGAATTTCGATTCATTGGGGATCTCAATAAGTCTACAACTTATAAAACTTATTTGTAAGTCTCTTATTCAACTTAATAATTTAGTTGAAACAATTAATGTTGTTCACTTGATGAAATTCGTGACTCATAACTTACATAAAAACTAGTAAAGATAATTCTGAAATATAATCATGAATTTAATTTAATTTAATTAACATGGATATTCAGTGCCCTGGGAAAGTGATCGAATTCATCGGATTGCATCATGACGCTCTTTTCGTAGTATCATAATTCCAGTCTTACTGTTCAAGATATAGTTAGAATATTCATATATAAAATATCAAAATATGGATAATAATTGTATTGACCAAACACTTGGAACACAGTGAACAGCCTTGACACAGAAATATTTATGAAATATTTGCAGAAGGAAATTTGTTTTTAATGCAAATATACACTCCTTTGTCACGACAGTAGGGCTTTTCAAATTCCAACTGACGCCTTTATTCGTGTGATTACTCACCGCACCTTTGGATTCGTCATTTACGTCTTAATGTATACAATTCGATGAGAGAAAGTGTAGGATGTATGCATAAATTGTTGTTATATCGGGCAACACTCACTCAAACTTGATCCTGGATCATGAAGACAATTTACTGTATAATTATTATTCATAGCATGCGGTTGAGTTTGTGAATGAGTTGATTGCCAGACTGTTCGGAGAGGTGACAATTCATTACCTGAACTGAACTACTTCTACATTCAAATTTTGAGGTCACCTCGAATAATGTGAACTATACTTTGTAGACGACTTGAATAAATTTGTAAAACCGTCTATATTAACAACTGTTGAGGGTTCAGAGATAGAGGCTACGCAAGATTTTCTACCGAAAGAGATGTTATCCTACATCGGGTTGGATTTCCTATACTTCCATCGGATTGTATCTGCATATATATTGGTTTCTTCTTGAAATCTTTGATCGGGTAAGGTGCAATTTGCCCTGCTTGTGCGGGCATATTTATCATTTATTTATCATTATTATTTGTGATGATTATGGGCTGAATAGGAAAGGTTTATGACTAGATTCAAATCGGAGCCGTTAGTGGATAAAGAATTCATGTAAATGACCATTGTAATGACAATGCCATATACAGATGTATATTTTTGACAACGTTTTAATACCTCTTGCATGCCATGTGTTATCACTTATATTTTGAAAGTTTGATTGATTATGAGATTGATACTATTTACACTAACTACCTTATAATTGTATTTCGTCCGTTGAGAGCCAGAAGGGCATTAAGTTTGCGTTCAGTACCATGGCTTTAATCTCCTTTTGGCTTTGAACAGACTATTTGAACTAGCATAATGTCAGTTATATAAAATGTATACTAATTTTGTATTAGTAAAGTTCAAATAGCGGGGTATAATCAAACCTTTTGTGCAAATTGCATTGTACACCTTACTTAAAGTTGTAAAGTTGGGAACTGCAGTTTTGGACCTGATCCGAAAGTAGAGTTCCTAATTTTGTTCCAGTGCACACAGCGTAAACGTAAATTAGCCAACCAATTCGTTACTTTATAAACACGCTAAAAAAGATACAATATTGACATTACTTAGGAAGTCAAATGTTCGAACGTGGTACTATGTTTGTACATCCAAACCAATTTTTTCTTCTTCAAAGAATCATTAGTTAATGCATACTGTCCGAAGACGAGCACTCTATAGATATAAAACGTTTAATTATATTGACAATTTTCTTCTGAGAAAAGATAAAGTTCAATTGTAATTCAAGTTCTGACATTGAACTCACGAAACTAAATCATGATCGTGTGAAGAGCATACGTAGTAGTCCAATGAAGGGCACTTGATGATACGCAATGTGACGTGCGAAGTAGGAGAAAATGGAAAATAATATGAGAATAGAAACCCAACAGAGAGTGTAATAAAGTATGTGAAGTATGGTTTGCGAGTATTATGTGAAGAAGAAATATGAGGAGGGATGAGAGAGTAACACGGAATTATAAGTAGGGTGTGAGAGAGAGAGAGAGGGAGAGAGAGTGAGAGAGAGAGCGCGCGCGAGACAGACAGAGACAAACAGAGAGAGAGACAGAGAGAGACAGACAGAAATGGAGAAGGAGGTTACAGTGGAGGGAGGGGAAAAATGGAGGAACATATAAGGGGGAGAGAGAAAGAGAGAGGGAGACGAGGAGAACCGCATGATAGAGATTACATAAAAGGAGAGAGAGAGAGGGAAGATAGATAGAGAGAGAGACAGAAAGAGAGAGAGAGAGACAGAGATGGAGAAGGAGGTTACAGTAGGGAGGAACGGAGGATAAAATGGAGGAACATATTAGGGGAGAGATAGAGAGGGAGATGGGAGAACCATATAGATTACAAAATAGGAGAGAAAGAAAGAGAGAGATAGAGAGTCAGAGAAAGGACGAAAAAAGAGAAAACGAGGGAGGTATGTACATGAAGTAGATACAAACTTGAGTGATATCTGTCGTATTAACTTTAAAATCCAACATTGAATTAAAGCAACAACAAAAAAGAAAATAGAGCAACCAAAATTTCGCATTTGCCAGAAATGCTTTAAAGCAATTGATTAGAGTCATACTCAATAAAACACTTCCTCTATCATTATGCACATCTTATTGTCATTATGAACTCTGTGAGGCTGATGAAAGGCTGTTCATAGAAACATCTTGCTTGCCTTCAAGCTTAAAGGGATCCGGTAACTTTGTCTCAGATTCTGAAACAAAATTCTGGATTTAGCTCATGATGCAATGATAATTATAAACCTTTAGGTCAGTCAGGAACCCCATGACTTTTACAAGCCGATCGCCTGTCTGATTATCAAGATATTTATGATTGGAATTACAAATTTTGAAAACCGTTCGCCTGACGGTTTTCATAACACTACAGTCTATTGGGGAAAGCGAGTATGGTAAAACCGGTCACTCAAAGATTTTTACTTTTTTAAGGCACTTCTTGATCATTTTGAAGCGCAATTTTTTTAGGGCTTCAATATTACACCATATCACAGACACTGATAACACGTAGGACCGTGTATCTCAGAGTTAACATTGTTAAACGATCCCTTTAACAAAATATGGTATGCAGTCTAAAAACGCATCACAACTATTGATAATGAGATTTTGATTATTGATTAGAGAGAAACAAAATGTAATGAAATATCTCATGTTGCTCCAAAATGTGTATCTAAACACTGATTTAAAAGACGATCAGTTTTCTTCGTGGATGTCATCAAAGCACTGTCTGTATTATTCAAAATATGAATTCTTCTATATTCTGGATGAAATGAATTTAATTTTCCTAGTTAAAAAGTAGATTTTTCTGGTATGTTTTTCCTTCTGGTTAAGATAATTTCCCTTTAGCGTCCTGGTCTTAACGAACGGTAGACATTCTTAGAAATAGGCACTTAATTTGTCATGGTAACAAGCGTAAAATGGGTTCAACCATTTTCTGTAGTCAGATTCCTTACTTTATTTTTGTTAAATTGATAAAACGGAGAGCAGAAAAATTAACTGTAATTTCTAATCTCGTTTATAATCACGTTAAGTGCGTTTATACGAGAGACTCTCGCTTGATGTACCATCCATGCTGATGGACGAAATTGACGTTATACAGTGCTTCCCAGAAAAAACGAAACCGAGAATTATCGATGTTTTTATCATAACTTAATCACAATTATGAATAATAAATGACACATATTTGTAAAGCTGAGATCGTCTTCTTTCATTTGATGCAACTCATATGATGTATATTTCACGCACGAGTGATTAAAAACAATTTGAAGAAAGGGTAGCAACAAACATAGTTGACAAAAGACTTAACTCCATTTCGTTGACGTTAGCCAGTCATGAAGTCTTTCATCTTCTTTGTTTGTTGTTAGGGCAGACAGCCAGTGGAACGGATTCGTTTAATAAAATTATGGAAATGCAAGCATTACTTTAAACAAACAGAACTTTGTTATTCCTGGCTCATTGAGGTGTCATAATTATGAAAGGGCAGAGAATGAAAAAATTTGATTTTCTCTTTGAAATTCAGATACCATTAAATCTTCCTTTTTTGTACCTTTTGCCGTTAGCTCATAATAATGATGCCCTCGTTAAGCCCAGGTAGCTCCATTAGGATTAAGTGGGCCATTAATTCTCTAATATCATCCAAGCATTGACCCACTTAATACGAATGGGTCAAAAATGACAAAAAATTGTTGATGAAACGTTTCGTTCAAGTATTTGAAGTTTTGAACGCAGAGCAAAGATCGAACCTGTGACATCTTTAATAAACGAGGGTCAGGCCCCTTCACCTTCATACCACTTTTCTCCTTTCCCTGAAGGAAAGGCATAAAAACACTTCGGAAGTAGGCCTTCGGATAGAGACGTATAAAAGACATGCCCCCCTTTTTTACAGTTAGTTTTACAAAAAGCCTAATTTTGTTGACGTAGGACTCCGTTAACGACAAGACGAAAGATGTTGACGCACCATGTGAGGAGAACAAAAAATAACAATCTTGCGTTGAATTACATAGGCACCAATTGCTTTCAAATCGGCTTAATTAGCACGGGTAATAATGCTTCTGAAATGTCGACTCGCCAGCAATGATCATTATTTCTGTATCGTGTATAATGTACATGTAGCGTTTTTCATAAGCTTAGTCTAGACGTTTGATGAAAGGTAACAAGAATTGGTGAGAGAAGTAGATGGCCTTTTTTTAAACCACTCTCTAAAAGAGATCGTCACACCAGATGATCAAACGTCTTCAGTTGTGTTGATATACCCGTATCAGATCTCGTATTTGAACGTCTTCGGTTGGAACTTCAGTCTCCGGCACCGCCAAACCCATTTCACACCATCTCCGAACCGACCGATTCTTGGGCAGGCGGGGTAATGTGAGTTTTTTTAAATAAAAAAGTAGTCTGGTTTCGTTCTCGTTGCTATGGCTGTGACTATATTGAAGGGCATATTTAAACTATCAATCCAAATTGAAAGGAGACACATATTCAACTCTTTTAAAATGAAGAGAGGGCGAACAGTGGAGCACACAAATGATCATTAAAACATAACAGCACACAAAATATCACATTCGATATGCGTCCAATTAGTAAATGTTTAAGGCATAATCTGAGAGAACATTTTCCTCCTCCTGGCGGCAGATTCACACGCAGCGCCCTCTTTAATCCATGTATACGTGTATAAAGTTACTTTCTGTCGTAATAGGTTATAACGTATGATCCTTTAAATTTCATGTTTATTTTTTTAATGTATTGTATTGTGCAAATTGATCTATATGTATATAAATATGTGAATATGTTAAAATGTACCATCATTGTAAATATGAACGATTGAAAGAGGAAAAATAAATGAATTTAATTTAATTTAATTGAATGGATAAAATGTAGATCTTGTTGAAATATCTTTTTCTCTCTCATTTTATAATCGCACTATCTCTCTCTCTCACTCTTCCATCGCTCTCTCCTTTCTCTCTCCCTCTCTTCTCCCTCATTCAGTGTGACTTGAACTATGATTGACGTATATTTTGTAAGTTCAAATGCGATTTTGCTGCTATTTATATGTGAAACAATATGCAATTCAGCTTTCGGCTGCTATGTATCGTTGTTTATAAACTATTTCAATTCAATTCAATTTTTAAAAAAATATACGCACGTGTTTAGTCTTCGGTAGGAACTTCAGTCTCAACGCTAAACCCATTTCACACCAACTCCAAACCGACCGATTCTTGGGCAGGCGGGGTAATGGGATTTTCTTTCAATTGAGTCTGGTGTCGTTCTCGTTGCTGTGACTGTGATATATGCATGTGTAGAGGAAACGAATGGAGACACGAGGAAACGCGTTAATGGGATTCCTCGTCAAAAATAAAATATAGATACTTCTTAAGGTGTGGGTGCGGGTGTGCGTGTACGTTTTAATCAGACTTTTCTGTCCCTAATTTCAATAGATACATTCGGTCGTAGGTATATTGTCACGATTTATTTCATTTAGTCTGGATTCATGATTACCCCTTGTCTCAATCCGTTAATGTTGTTGTTGTTGGGTTTTAGGCTATCCCATCTGAAAAGATTATTTCCGCCTGGCTATACTGTTTTTCGAGTTTTTGATCAATGATGATAGCGCTGTTCCTTTTTTTCTGGCTCAAATATTGATTAACTACGTATCCTTTTATATGGGCCTCTTTTCATTCACGTAGCTTTTTGTTTCACTCTCTTCTCAACTGTCACTATTCGTCTTGCCATATTATTCCATTCTTATTTCCTGCCTCTTTTACCACCACATTAGTGGGTCGCGCCTGTATTGTCATGTTCTATTCTGTATTTAGGTTGACGTTGAAATACATCAGTGAATTAGGCTCACACGAAAATCCTTTTTTGTTGTTGAAATCGCCATCTAAGAAAATTAACAAAACTAAGGGAAATATGTGAGGTTTTCATTTCCGCCAGGCCTCAAAATGTTTGCTCATAAAAAGTTCTCAACCAGAGAGAGCTTCGGGTTCATTGTCAATTACATCACATACTCACACTTCGGTGTTGACTTCCATAGCGTTACTCCGAGTATGCTCAGTCTAACTTTTCTCTCCCTTCAAACAAAATATATTTGATTGACAGAACTTTTCCTTGTGAACTTTCGATTACCGCGAGTGTTTGGACAGTTTAATAACGATATCAATGATTGATGAAGGGACAGAATAAGAACGGCTGTCGAGAAAGGGATGAAAGTCACGCTCTTGGTGAAAAATATGCAATCGTAAGTTTGAGAAAGGTGTTGAAGGGTTCAGCTTGAGCTGAGAGTATATCGTGACTACCACAGAGGTGTTCGATTGCTTACTTCATTTTATTTCGTGCGCCATTTTGTTTGATTTGCATTATTGCAATGTGTTAAATGATACATACCTGGCTACCCAACGATCGCATTCTCGTCACACTTCTTCTGATTACTGTGAGGATATTGTAATCATCTTGCAGCAAGAATAACTCTGTGGAAGCACGAGACGAGTTGATATAGTCTGTACACTTTCTTTCATAGTTTGTTCTGAATTCTGTACTTGAATATCATCTTGGAGGAGGAACAACTCCATGAACGCATGCGACAAGTTGATATAGCTAGACTATGCTTTCTTTTATAACTTATTCTATATCTTTTGAAATTCTTGACTACGAAAAGAGTGATACGTTTTTGATACATTTTATACCTAACCATTTTTTGGGGAGGGATTTATAGTTTAGATCTATTCATCAAAAATTTAAGGGAGAAGGATATGGAATACTAATTTGTCGATATAAATACATAAACAACTTTTTTTTTCTTCAAATATGATTTCAAAATTCGATCTTCTTTTTATGTCATGCCAAAGGATGTACTTAAACAAATCGAACTTAAATTAAAAATCAATAAGGCGAATGATAAATAGATACAGCACATCGAGAGACGGGTATTCTATTGGGATATTGATATTTTTTTTAAATAAAAAAAAACGAAATATGGTATATTAATCAAAGTATTTAAATAATTTATTCAGTAAAGTATATAATGAAAACAAATCAAATCGGGAGGAGTCAACGACAAAGCAGAAGTAGAAACTAAAAACATAGAAAAAGTTCAAGAAGAATCATACGACAAGAAAGAACGAAGATTTAAGAATGAAAGACTATCAGAAGGGCGGAAAGAAGGATGAAACGAATTCTCTCCGGCATTGTAGTAACCTAGTTTAGCACCTTTGAACTGATTTGATTAGAGATCCTAAGGCAACATCCTGATGCTTCTGTTTCAAATGTAAAAAAAGAGGATGCATCTGAAATAAAATCTTGTTAGCCCTGAATCGTAATTGTACCGATAAGGGGCGAAGTTTCATTCCAAGTATATGGGGTCGATAATAACCGTTATAAAAAAACAAAGCCTCCGTTTAATTCTCCTTTTATCATCCAGTACGGTAAAATATCGTCTGAAAACAAACTTCCCGTTAATTATTTAAGACACCAAAGTCTGCTATACTTGCCAATTATCAAATGTAAATGTGTAAGTTAACTTCCACCAGACTATCGAATGTTTTGTTCATAGTTTCACAAACCCAGGGGCCCCTTGTAAAGCAGGCCTTGTGGCTCTGAATTGGGCTTACCCTGTGTTTTTTTGATGAATAAATAAATAAATAAACCGTAAAATTAAATCCCTTTAAAGCAATTAAATTAAACAGAGAAAGCAATCAAAATAAATTGATAATGACGTAAAAGGAACGACTACGAATCAGAATTTGAAATTGAATTAGATGTCTCAGGCTTCGTTCGTTTTAACATCATTCTGTTAAATTCAAACAATTCAAATATCCTCTTTCCAAAATTTAAAAATCGCTATTCTAAAGAAGAAGTCAACTAACAAAGATGTTATTTCATCTCTTCTCTACGATGGGAATTGATACAGACGAAAATTATATGGAAGAAAATACTTTAACTTTTGTCCTTTCATATCAACTTGTATTTCTTATTTTCTTTCTTTCGTTGTATCAAATACGCAATAGTAACAGGCAAAAACCTTATTCTTTAAGACTGGGTGATCAATGATTTGATAAAGAAGGATATTCGACTCTCTATGGAAGCGTTTATCTCCTGACATGGGAATATTTGAAAGAGTTGATAGGACATGAAAGTAAAGCTTATTTGATTTTCATATTCCATCTAAACTTGAAGCGAGGATCGATCGTTCTATTTCTCTGCTTGTAGGTTAATAAACAGACCATCAACCTATTTCGTCATCATGAAAGAACATTACTTCCAAGATGAAACGCAAGATATAATTTGACTTTTCTGTCCATTAGCTGTCATGACAACTATGTTTCTTTCGTTCTCTCATGATCTCTCAAAAATCGTTATTAGCACAAATTGGCATGGTATATGCAACATGCGTTCATGTCAGCAAATATTACTTCTTCGAATTGATAGATGCGGTGTCGAATGCGTCAGTAAACACGAATGAAAAGGTGTTAAAGTTTTCATTCGTTCTTGTCAGTCTTCTCGTGCAAGGCACATACGGTTCAGGAAAACACAAAGCAAATGGTGCAAAAGTCACATTCGCCCATTAATTGGTTTCAAACATCAGCAGGGCCTTGTTTGAGGTTCACCATGAACTGGAGCTACAACTTTCATTTCATGGCCCCGCCATGATCACTGTGTTTCATTAAATGTGAATAGAACTAGCATTACCGACAACATACCTGGCTGGTACATCTTTGTACTCTATACTACCCGATTTGTAGGCCGAATAAACAACAAAAATAATCCCCTCTAAAGTAATATTGCAGTATTTCCTCAAAGTCTGATACGCTTGAATTGTTTCAATAGGAGCAATAATTGAGTAAATACTTGATAATGCCACGGTGCAAGTTAAATTACATGCTCTGTTAAATAGAACGAAATAAAGGTAAACAACGAATGAAGGACGAAAAACACGACATTTATTTATTTTTGGTTTAAATTAACAATATTTTTGATACATTATTTTTTGTATATTGAATAACTGCTCAAACATTTTTTTTTAGGAGATGCCAATTCGTTTGGTTATTTTGGTCTTTTTCCAGGTTTAACATAATTTAAAAACCGCGATTCTTATTCGAGTGAGCATACTCAATCAACCCCTTTTCAACTGGTAATTACGCAGGATGTTACTGTTACAATGTAATGACAAATATTTGGATTGATATTTGAAAACTCCTACGAAGCATTCGAACAGACGTTTGTGTGAATGAAATATTTTGAATGTTTGAACGTAATAGTCTTTTTGCACTCATCTACACGTCCAACGGTAGGATTCTAACGCCATGATCTCTCAAACAAAATAAGAACAGAAAGAGATCGGATTACTGTATCCTTTGGAGAGAAAAAGGAAAATTATTAAAAAACAAATGGCGCCTTGCTGACTGCTATATCAGTCTCGTATCTAAATATGATACAGAATTAGTGATTTCTGAAAGTTTAATCTCGCGAGATGACTTTCACGAATGGCCACGTGATGTTGATTTAAATGCTATAATCAAATCACGTTACATTAATCTCATTTATGATGACGTGATGGTTCATCTTATTGTCTGGAAGAATGGAACCCTCATCATCAGGATGATAAGGGTCCATTTTCGAAGGTTTTGACTCACAGCACAAAGTGGGAAAAAAAAATCTTCATCTTCTACACTAGCCAATCAGTGTTGTAGTAGTCTTTTATTTCATCTTTGATTTTTCTATTTATTTTTCTATTTATATTTATACCTATTAATTGAGTATATTGTTCTATTTTGTCTCTATGTTAAGAACTAAGGATAATGGAAATGGAACACGAAATGTTAGATTAGAATCTGAATCGCACTTTATACAAATTTACAAGTCCAGTGACCATATACAAACATACATGCATGAATTACAGTTCTCATTGGACCACTGGCCAATTCTATCAATTGTTTCCATTTTCAATTTCAGGAGAGTGATAATGTGAATATGATTTGGGGGTAGTGATTATACATGTATATTGTCATCATTGCATGTCTGAACAAATGTCATTAGAGAAACAAAAAAATTAGATTATAATTCAAAAACTGTATCAGAAAAAGAAAAGAAAAGAGTAAAACATAAAAGCTATAGAAGCATAACAATATGGAATTCGAAATTCTTGTAAATTAAGCGGAAATTCTAAGAAAAGTATACTTTTTGTTGGTTGTTTTAGTTTGAAATAACCTAGTATGATTTTTTTCTTCAAAAAAAATATTTGGTGTAGGCTACCACAATTTCATTAGAGAAAATTAAATCATCAAAATGGAAATTATTGGCGAATCCGTTGTACCACATCTCATAAAGGTGAATGGCTCTATTATAGACATGAATAATTTAATTACAGCACCTACATTTTTGAAAAAGTAATATGACAGTTTTATGATAAAATTGTCCATTATTTGTGAACATAACTGTATATTTGCATTGTAAAAGACCAGTGAAGCATGAAATAAACTTTTTATTTATCATACAAGCATATGTAGGAAACAAAATAAAATATTTATTTGACGAGTGAATAATACTAATAACATCAACAGAAACGCGAGACGAACAGTAACAAGAAAACTATCAACATCATGATACACAACAGCAACAACAACAATTGGTGGTGGTTATTTTACCCGGCTGCTAAGAAAGCATAAATGCTTGTAAGTAAGCAACCAATATAAGGGACAATAAAATCATTTCGATCTGACGATTGTACCGCTTGTATAACTTTGAATATTGTTAACAAAATGGCACAGAAAAATCGCCCACAAAAACATGTTTTGCAGTGACTTCCTACAAAAATGTATTTAGCTTCATTAATATGGAAATGGTATAGGCAGATAAGAGCCTCACAGTATCGACCCTGATCGATCGTAATATGGCAATTTTCAGATCTCGGTTTTCCCAGGTATATAAAGCAAAATCAAATCGGTAGGAAATGGTGCAAACCACAGATGCAGAATAATCATGAGGTAGCATTGCGGGCATCAGGAAATCGGAAAGAAATTTCACACTGTCCAGGATTACGTGGTACATCCTTGAAAAGTGGTGCGCAACACCTTACTAATACCACAAGTAACGAGCGTAGATTTTTCACTGTTAAGTCAGATATAGTGGGAAGAGACCTAAGGCTGCATTTGTGTTTTTCGCTTCGATGTAGGCTTTCTGATCTTAACGCTCGATTATGTTTACCGGTAACCATGGCGACGTAAAATGAAAGCGACAATTTCGAATCAATCGTCAGCTGTCATGCGTTCGTCTCGAATTAATTTTTTTGTCTGAGTTGCAAACACGTTGTCTTCTGCAAAATGTACTTCTTGATGATATAGGATTTTTTTTTCGAGTGAGGGGAATTATCAGACGAGTATCTATGCCCATTTTGTCTTTGAATACCCAATTTTCGTAACAAGTTTTGGAATATTGTTCATGAAGGATCATTCGTTGTCTTAACTGGCCTCGAGAGTGTACTTTCAGCAGAGGTAAAACAAGTCTTTGCTGCTGTAGAAGTCAGTGGCGGCGACACAGGGAGGGGATGCCATGCATGGGGTGATTGTCCCATGGTTTTCCAAACGCCTATAAGAAAATGAAAGAAAAGGTTTTAATTAATTTCTTTTCATCTTGTTCTTTTTTTGCTTGTTTGCCTAATATGTTTTTTTAACACAACTCTTTCAGAAAACGTGAGAGTCTTCTTTTTTCTTCTTCGAGATCTTGTCTGAATGTATGGCTCATTCAATTCAACGATGTCTATTTTCGACTCTTGCGACTGAGGGGCAATATTTAAGACCATGACAGAACAGAGAAGACTAATCAACTCTAAGAATAATGGCAAAAGAAATTATAAAAGCAAAGTAAACTGATCAATAAGTTCAAAGGGCTGTAAGAACATATCACAATTATGGGGAAGAAATTTAAACGAAAAATCTTTGGAAAAAACTATCATCTCTTTGCGCCAAATGATAATCTGTGAATCACGCATGCGCTCGAGCACTGATAAAAATACGGCGAGAACATCAGCTCAGTCGACTCTCCTACCTCAGATCTTATCAAAGAAACTCAGCCATTCAACATCTAGCATTGCTTTCTTAACCCAAGAGTCGGTTACCCGAGGTAAAATTTATCTTTTGTGAGGAGGGGACAAATAATGCTATCATCTTCAATCTGTTACTCGTTCAAAGAGAAATTCCAAAGACGATGTGATATCTTACATTGGTGTCGATATAAAAAAAACAAGAACCTTATTCTTCAAACAGTTTGGCTTCGATTGACTTTAGAGAACATACACTGAATCAGTTTGGTTTCAAATGACTGCATTGTGCATCAACAGTGCAATTAATCATCGCTGCAAGGAGCAAGTTTCACTTGGAAAAGGTAAGATGATAATTCATTCTGTTGTCAATTTGTTTATTTCTGGAAATCCGTTCAATTATGATAATGACAGTTTTGTAGTATATGTTTACAAGAATACCGAGTCCTATATTATTTATGTCATCTTTAGACTCAACATTATCTGGAGAATCACAAAAAGTGGGTCAGAATAACATTAATGCAACTATACATAGAGAAAACATTATCAGGAGAATCACAAAAAGTGGGTCAGAATAACATTAATGCAAATATACATAGAGAAAACAAATTTAAAGAAAATAACACAAGACGTTAATGACTCTTGTAACATTGCTATGGTTCCAGGAATGCGCCTAAACGTTATTTCCTCTATAGCAGTATGAAAAATGACAAAAATAGACAACTCTTTGTAGTGATTACTTTTGTCAATACATTGAAGTTCACTTTTCACCTAGCATGTCTAGGTAATTTACCAGTCCCATCTTACTCTATACTACTACTACTATCTTTCTTCTCCGATTTACTTCTCGCTTCATCTCTCTGTCTCCCACTCTCTCTCTATCCATACATAAACCGATCTATCTATCTATCTATCTATCTACTTATCTATCCATCTATCTGTCCTTTTCTCTCCCTCTATTCCTCTCTCCTCTACTTTTAGCAGTATAACAAGTTGATTTTTTTCTTCTTCATTTCTCTTTTTGTCTCGGTCTAGCGTATGTGTATTCTTTTTTAATATGGTTTATTTATATATAATTTAGCAGTGTAATTCAGTGAACCTAGTAGGTTCACTTTTCATTTCCGCATTTAATGATTTACAGAATCTTCTTTCATGTTATCAATTACTATGACTAAGGATTATTCATTTTCATATTATTTACAGAAATGTTAATGTTTTGTCAAATGCATTATGCTTTCTTAATTTGCATGGAATATTAATAAAGCTACCAATCAATCAATGAAATGCATAATTTCTTATGAAAACATGTCTGCGAACGAATATTTAATTTCACCCCTAATGTAATGTTAATAGCTAAGGGAGGCGCACGGGAATATCTAATGGATGTAAAGTATAGAAAAAAAGGATATATATTTATAAAGCGAGAGGGAGAGCGAGAATTAATATGATTGAGTTAGATGGGAAAGATGAGAATAAAGAAGGGTGAATGGAAGAGAGGTTGTATACAAAATAAGAGGAAAGCATGTGTGCTAGCGCATGTGTGTGAATGATTTGTGTAATATTGAGAAAGAGCGGGAGAGAAAGAGAGAGAGAGAGAGAAGAAGAAGAGAGACAGGAAGAGAGGAAGAGAAGGAGAGAGAGAGGAAAAGTAGGAGTGGAGTGTGTGAGTGTGTAGAACTAGTGATAGATAAAAAAAGGATTTATTTTATTATTTGTTTAAATATACATACACATTTTTATATCGAGAAAGAGAGAGAGAGAGAGAGAGAGAGAGAGAGAGCGAGAGAGAGAGTTTTTGTTATTCTGTGAAGGTGATATGAAATGAATGCTCCCGTTAGCATTTTAAACATTATCAAGACCATGTTCATTTGAAACCATTTGGTTTACATGTTCGCCTTGAAATGCCCATCTGCTCCATGATTAAAGCCAAAGGCACTTTTTAGAATCGAGAATTGGTTCAACAAAATAAGGCTAGACATATTTGTTATGATATATACAGAAGGAAGGAGGTTTGAATAAGTCGTTATCGAAGTGTCATTCTAGTTAAGACACATTCATATCACTTTATCTCAGCTAGATTATGATGCACTGAAAGTACCCGTATACCGACTACCCGTTTACTACACCTGGGTTAACAGTGGCAAAACGTAGTTTGATACCTTTCCACAGGCGATTAGTGTTGCGTCTACATTATACCCGTTACACACGGCGCATCATTTCGATCGTATTATTACAATTTCTAATTAAATTTCGGTTTTATTTGCAATATAACACGTGGCAAAAGTCAAACTTATCGTGCATGTGAAGCCAGTTAACTCAAGTTAACCGCCAATAATTCAATGATAATAATATTGTTTTTGAACTTTTCATTTGATATTCACTTGTGCACGATGTCAATTTCATGTTGCGTGTCAAAGGCGGTGACAATCGCTGACGCAGTTCTTTGTCAGCAAATGATATAATGTGTATTTTTCAAGGCTCTCCTCTCGTGGGGAAGATATTGAACTAGGACCAAAATAACATATCATTCGTCTAGATTCGTGGAGGTAAAACGACGATTTTTTAAAAATATTTCAAAATTGTCAGACACCTCTGCGAATCGCTATCATCATTCATGATACCCACACAGATTTAATGATCTTATTATACACTGTCGCTCATATAGTTGGAATATTTTTGTTTTACCCCAATTTATGGAATTATTTTAAAAATAATTTAAAAATAATAGATCTAGATAATAGTATACATTCTCAGATTTTATTGAACAATAATTTGCCAATGTGTGTTTTGCGTGACTGCTAAAGCATGTGTATGCTACTATGCTTATCAACTAGGGGACCTGCGCCCTTAAGTCATAAATGACAGTAATGAGGATTAATGCCCCACAAAAGGGCACTAATATAGCACATTGACACGGTTTTGATCCCGGGCCTCACAGTTACGAGTCCATGCTTTGTCACTGAACCATGACTGTACGCAGCGGGGGCTAGGGTAGGGGGCAGTTTCCATAAATAAATAAAAACACAAAAAATGCTATACATTTTCAATAATTTATTGCATTTTACCCCGGTCCCCAACATAAAAAAGTCCTCTGGATGGCCATGCATTATGGCTCAACGCATGGGCACACAGAGGATTTTGTTATGTTGGGAACCGGGGTAAAATGCAATAAATTATTGAAAATTTATTGCATTTTCTGTTTGTTTTTTAATTTATAGAAACTGCCCCTACCCTAGCCCCCGCTGCGTACAGTCATGGTTCAGTGACAAAGCATGGCCTCGTAACTGTGAGGCCCCAGGATCAAAACCGTGTCGATGTGCTATATTAGTGCCCTTTTGTGGGGCATTAATCCTCATTACTGTCATTTATGACTTAAGGGCGTAGGTCCCCTAGTTGATAAGCATAGTAGCATACACATGCTTTAGCAGTCACGCAAAACACACATTGTCAACTTATTATTCCACAAAATCTGAGAATGTATACTATTATCTAGATCTATTATTTTTTAATTATTTTTAAAATAATTCCATAAATTGGGGTAAAACAAAAATATTCCAACTATATGAGCGACAGTGTACATGTATAAATTACATAAATATTATTTTAAAAAAGCAAGAATCAGAACGATTTATAACACACCATAACATTTTTTTTCTCCAGCAGATACAAAGATTAAATTTCAGACATGAACAAAGATCAATATGACACCAAACCATGTATAAGATCGCTATGATTCGATACACAATGATGGTTCGGCATTAATAGGCAAATCAAATGTTTGGAAACCAGTATGAATTGATTTTAAGGATATGAAATAGTATGAATGCAGATTATAAATGTATACCATAAGTTTTGCAGAATTGCATGAACATTTTAGACCGTAAAGAATGGATAACAATAACAAGATGGAGCTTTATTCTGTACATTAGACTACCATGAGGAATATTATAATGGTTTCTTCTGCCAGGTCACGACTGATTACGTAATAAAACAGAACGTGAGATGATTGAGATAATTAAATTTACTGGTCAGGTACAAATTGATTCCATATCATCAGAATAAAGAATGACCGTGATGCAAGAGGTTAATGCTGTGAAAACAAGTGGATGAGAGTGGCAAACTGAGGAGCGTTTATTTTCTTTCGTAGAAATCTGCTCTTTTTACTCATGCTTACTGATATATTTCTTATCAATCTATATCGGAACCATTGTTTTCATATCAACACATGATTAGTGATGCTTTGAATATTATTTCATACGAACATCCTTTTATCTGATGTGTATATTCATTTTTTGTTGGTCGATGTCTCTTTATTTTATTCCCGGTGTAAACTTAGGACACTAGAATACTCGGCATCAAAAGAAAACGAATTTAGATGTGGAAGGCTTTGATATAATTAGCATAATTGAGTTTGCATAGATAGTACGTCTAGCACAACAATCCAATTTTAGTCTTAATCTCTGCAGCTTTCTAAGTGAGCTCAAGTCTATTCTCTCGTTGTAGCAAGGGGTTAGGGACTTAGCTTAACGAATTGAAAGGATTATATTTATATGTCAGACAAAATGAACCTTTCTGACAAAATTATGCATACGGGAGAAAGGTGCCATGATTTTGCTTTCAATGGGAGAATATGACACATATATGAAGAGCTTTGTTCCTAAAGGTACTACATCCATAAATAAGTTCTGAGAAAAACACGATTTTTTAAATTATAATAGTTAGCAATGTCAGTTTGGAAAGATACTTTGGCTGATTATACTATTGTATAAAACCACTCTTCACAAAAATGAAAGTCTGCACAAATACTTTTCATGAATTTTTATTTGTTTAATTTTTATGGATGTAGTACCTTTTGGAACCGAAATTGGATGTAGTTTTTTTTTAAAACCGATTAACTCTTGTATACTTTTATGCAAGTAACGATGCATGACTTGAATTGATATAGTACCTTTTGGAACCGAAATGATTTTTAATACCATTTTTTTACCCTTTATTGGGGGAGTGTCAGTGTAGGAGGCTACTGGAAATGTGTGCATTAATGCACAAAAAAAGATCTATTTTGATAAGAAATGGATGTAGCACCTTTTGGAACCGAGCTCTTCATAATGTGCAAAAATGGGGGTTTAACATTTAAGTTTTAAGACTATTTAAAAAAAAATCTAATATAGGACAATCTCTCCCTTTGTCGGAGATATCTTTTTCATATGTTCAGTTATTGGGTGCAGGCTTTAACTTTTTAATCATACATGTAGATGTCTTCAAATTTCAACGGTTATTTATCAAGATTTTATAGCAACACGAAGGGGAGGAGTATGGGGTTATGTGCCCCCCTCTTTACGACAACAAAAACGGTTAACATTCACATTTTTCTATTGCCACTTTTGTGCAATCCACAGCTAGCTTTTGATAGTTGGTGAAATCACAAATTTTGGTTCGGATCTACAAAAACATCTTCAATACCTTCAGTATTCCATTATTTCTTTTACAATCTGGCGGCACTCCGTATAGAGATACATTTTCCGTTCGATGATTTCAGAACTCTTACCAAATTCTTAAAGTTGAGACCAGGGTCATCCACACCAGAGATAGCCCACCCCCTCAGGTCTCTCTCTCTCTCTCTTCTTAAGTTCTTACGAGATGCTCATCTTGTGTTCGGCATAAGGTCGGTAACCCCCCCCCCCCCCCCCCCCCCCCCTCAAAAAAAAAAGAAGAAAGAAGAAGAAGATATTCCTTAAAGATAACAAGAGTTTCACATTACACGCTCGGTACACTTGATTAGATCGCGATCACATTAACGGTCAAGTTACTCTATCGATTGGCGGGATAGTGTCCCGATCGCAGCGATGAACTGATCGCATTTCGTGGTATCGTCAGAGATTAGTTTAGTTCAGATGGGTAAAGTTTCCCTCTCGTTTGGACAATTGCTTTCCATAATTGGTTACCTGTACCATGGGTTTATGAGAAGCTATCAAATACACAGCATGGATCCTAGTAAAAGAGAGACATCAAGATGTAGACGTAATTTGAGAGAGGAAAAGAATATTGATTTGATTCTAAAAATAATCTTTTTTATGTGGATAATGGCGTTAATTTTGTATTACTGCCTTCACATAGCAACGGGCGTCTCTAGAGGTAAAATTTCTTCCTGTTAATCCACTATAGTCTGAAAGTTTGTGACTTGATAAATATTCTCTAATCAGAAATTTAAAATGCTTTTCACTTCATTTCAGCCTATTTCAACCTATAATGTAAGTATTTAATTTTCTAATACTTTTATTAAGCTAAATGAAAAACAAAGACAAAGCAATAACCAACGAAAAAAAAAACCAAAACAAGGTGACACATATTTCATTCAGTTCTTTGAAAAACTCGTCGGGAAATTTGTTGTAAGTTTCCTCGTCATTCCTACTTGAAATGATTGTTTCCAGGAATCTTTTTTGTATTTCTGTGTTCCTCACGTCTTCACACCATCCATTTTCTTGCGCTGGATGCATGCACCTAACTCGGCTTGGCTGTTTTACAAGCCACCGAATATCGAAAGTAAAATTCGACTCAAGCCAGGCATGAACAGGTATTATGCAAATTGCGACTCACTCACTAAAGAAGAAATTTAATCTGATCAAGCCAGGCCTGAACATCTGACGGTAATTTTCCTCTTTTCTTTAAACAGGAAGCGCACTTCTATGGACCGGGTGCTTGAATTTTATCGTTTTATTCACAATCGAAGCTATAAGTTTTAATGGAATTGCATTTCGATAGAAATTGACTCAAGTAAGTATGTTTGAACCAGCAGAAGAAACGCACACTTTCTAAAGATGGGATTTATTGAAAAACACCACTACTCAGATTTCGTACATAATAATGATAATGGATTATGCGGGTGGTCAGAACGAATTCTCAATGCCCCTAACTTTCCTACCAGTTCTTACACCAGTGGAACTCCCAAGCTAGCTGGAATGAATACTTTAATTATCTCTTACCATGTACTTACTCTAAACCATAATCGCATCCGAAGCCTTAACCAAAGCGTCTTTGCAAACTCTAGTGCAAATGTCGCTAAAGTCAGATTAACATTGTTCTTCAAAAAACATATTTCAACATGACATATAAATAAAACAAAAATATCACATCACGAAACATATCTAAGTCTGTTAATAAGGACATGAATTTCCATAGGCATGTTAAGCCTTTATCCCTGTAATAGATATATCGAAGCGTTCCAATATTATTGTACCCGTTCAATGCATCAACATTAAAATTTCGGTAAATTAACAATACCATAATATGCTGAAAATTAAAATGTTTTACCGAGCATCAGATTGTGCAAGGTGACTGGTACGTGAATGGTCAGTGGTACGAACATAAGACGCACAAGAAATTACAATTGTTTGTTTGTGGGTGAGTGTGTGTGGAATCGTACGTGTGTGCAGGAGGGTTTGTGTGCAGTTTCATCAAGAATTTGCATAATCACAGCAAATTATTTGGCGTAATCTTATTGATGGGTCCTTGTATGGCTAATGGGTAATTCACCCGATCAATAATAATCTTTAACTGTGCTATAGTCTTCCGGCTAGAGCTGAAATGATTGGGTGAAGATGCAGCCTTCATCAAAAGGAGGGATGGGGAGGGGGAGGAATAGAATCTGTTACCGTTTATCAATTCTATAGGCCCCTAGAGATTACCTGTATCCTTCATGCGCGAGTCTTGTTCTTTTCTGTTCTTCCGAATACTGCTATCAACAGTCGAATGGAGAGAAAAGAGTTGAATATAATTGAATAGAATAGAATCGAATATAATAGAATGGAAAAGAATAGAATAGAATTGATTAGAAATGAATATAAAAGTATAAAATAGAATATAATAGAAAATATAATTGTCAGACTTTTTTTTCGGGATAGGGGGAACGCTGAACTCTTTCGTCTAATCTACTAATCAACATACAGTAAGAGGTATCAATAAATGTTCTACTAACCTAATACTTAATTAATATTCTACGAGCCTAAGATACAATCAAGTATAAAAGAACAAACATTGAATTGAATTGTTGAATTCGTTTTATTTGCCGCTAATAATCGTATATATTCCTATGATAACGGTCCTATACCAAATCAAGACCAGGAGCATTTAATCAAAAGAATTGGGACAAACTTAGTTTCAGTTCGGTAAAAATGTTATAATGTCGGGCAAGCACACAACCAAAGAATATGCGTCATATTGGATACCCACTCCAACAGTCTAGTTCGGCTAAACTCTGTGTACTAATGGCTATGATCAGGATGTGAAAATAGCCCCCCTCACAAACTCTTCTGCATGCTGCGCCCGACGGGTACGCCGCAGTGGTTGATCATTCAAAGCAGCGTGGCATAGCGTTCATGAATATTCCTTCAGCTATTAGCAATGTGAACCGGAAAGCAATTAGTTTAGAACACTGATAATGTGATTCTCCCCACATAGCAAGACATATTACTGAATAAATTAAAGAAGGACGAAGAAGGAATGCAGACAATTATAGGAGTATACCTGTCTTGTGAAACCGCCATTTATACCTTTTGTGTATTGGTAAATGAATTTGTATGTGTGTGTGTGCGTGTATGTGCGTGCGCGTGCGTGTGGGCGTTAATTTGTGTGTGCGCGCGTGCGTGTGTGTGTGTACGTAAGTTTTTTTTCTCCATCAGACCTGTATCATTGTCAGAATCGTCATCTTCAGAAAATTCGTGAAACTGGACGGAATCCTATGGCCCGAATTCACAAAGGAGGTTTGTCGACAAACCTAGGTTTTCGTGCGTCATATGACGCGTTTCGACTAGCGTTTCGACTAGCGTTATGACGTGTTTCGACTAGCGTTATGACGCGTTAGCAAGACTAGCGCATGACGGTAACAGGTTTGTAAAAAACGCGTCAAAACGCGTCATATGACGTACATAAACCTAGGTTTGTCGACAAACCTCCTTTGTGAATTCGGGCCTATGTCGCTGAAGGTAGTTTAACCAGAAAGACGGCCACTAACCAACTAAACTCCCTTCTCTCTAATTCTACTCTCAATATCAAATATTAGCCGATCAAGTAATCAAGTACGGGTGAAAGAAAGAAAGAAAGAAAGAAAGAGGAGAGAGAGAGAGAGAGAGAGATGAGAACAGGATAGGAAAAACGTTGTAAGGTGATATTACAAATGACAAAGAAAAATAGAGAGAGAATTCTGGTGAGATAAACTTATTTTTTCTTCATCTTTAATCTTTTGCTCTATTTCATTCTAGTCTGCAAACACCTTGGCGCGATGTTAATGTAGCGTGATGCTCTGACCAGCTCATTTAACATGGTAATTACGCTTTGTCACATCATAAATCTCTCAGACTTTTCCCATCAATATTCATAAATAGCATCTTTGTTTTTTCTTTCGATGTAATCGGTTAATTCATTGGGGATTCAGTACATTACAAATAAATCTATGCATCACTGCGATGACACCAGCGTAAATTATATAGCAGTTCTGAATGAGCAGTTGGGATGAATGAAGAGTTGACATGACAGTAAAGGAATATATTGTATTTCAAATGGATGGCATATTCCTTAATCGATTATATCGGATCCAAACTTTGAATCATTACAAATTGCATACGCAGAATGCAGCCGATCGGCGTGTTCTTGTGGTTGGTAAGTGGTAACCCGGGAAAGAAATAACAAATTGTTAACGTAAATGAACTGGAAGGCACGGTATGCATGCTACTTCTTATGTTAGTCGTGTTAAGTTTGTAAATCACCGAAGCCTACCCTAACTTTATATCATACCTTCGAGTCTCGTATCGGTATTGTGTTCGGTACGCGCACGAAACGTCGTGATCTTTTAGATCCATTGTTGACAATACATTGCGAGACAAACGAATATCACTAGCGGTATTATTTTCCATACGTTTATTGTTTACACTTACCGACTTGCACTCTCTTTTCCTACCTCTCTACCCTCTGACTTATTTTTAGCAATCTTGTAATCATGTTACGTTACAATACAGTCTAATATTTTAGAAACTTTGTTACTGATATGTCAATAACGTTTTTAGGTTTTTCACTTTGCAAATCGAATGTCATTTCTGAATGACATTTATGGCTAAAAGGATCACAGCTTCTCTATACGGTAATGTAATATTTAAGTGCATAATGTGTTTGGCACTTTTTACGTTTGAAAGCCCGCCTTCAATTCCTAACATAATTATTTAAAATGAGGTCCTCTCGTGAATATAGCAGGTTACATTGAATTTGAAACGGCAACTGACAAATAAAATCCTAATTCGGTTTTGTGGATTGTAGCTTCATAAGAAAATGTACCGTACTGAAATCATAACTTAATCACAAGATATATTTATATCAAATTAGTGCATCGGCTAGGCACCATATATAGAAAGACATCTTTCAAACGAGATGTTATTTGATTGGTGACATTTGAGGCGAGGGCTATGTTGTTCAATCAAGTCGTCGTATTGACGCTTTCAGGACCTGCTTTTTCTCTCTCTTTCTTGACGGCGCTTGGATTACAATGATGAGTGGAAGCAGCACCAAATCAACAGATTCCTATCTGTACAAATAATTCTGACGCACCTCGTTAGATGATGGGTAAGAGGCAAGGAGAAGACGGAGGGCAGAGGTGGGGATTTGATAAGCTCTTGCGTAGTCCTGAAGCTGTCCGAGGTAAAGCAGGGTGATTACAGAGAAAATTGTAATGTTGTCAAGACCTTAAAGACCATCCCTTCAAAGTAGGATTAAAACTCAGTCTCTGGAAACATCCTATGAGAATAAATCCCGCTGATTCCAAAATCTTTCCTGACTAATATTACAAGATCGCGCACGCAATTTTGTTTACTGGGTGCAAGCCAAAATTTCTTTACATATTGAACTTACTCCCTGGAAGCTTAACATTCAAAGCTAGTTTATTGTCCTAATTTCGGATGATAAATACTGATAAATTAGCATTAAGAGGGCTGAGGTACGTTTCCAGTTCATCGTGTCTGTGCCATGGACCAGTGATGGCCTGGTGGTAGATTCGCTGCCCGGCAAGCAGCAGATGACAGACTGGATAGCAGGTTCAAATCCCGCTGATTCCAATACTTTTTCTGACTTGTTTTTAATCACAAGATCGAGCAAGTGATCTTTAGTTTATTGGTTACAAGCCAAAAGCCTTGATAACAATAGGATGTCCCCCAAGAAGCTTCTTTTATCAGGTTTCATGGGTCCACATTCCGAGAACCTTTTACAAGTTAGACAAAAGGTGTCATTTCGCTTGCGCTAATAATATGCGCTAATCAAACCTCTGAAGGCAATCAGCCAATATAGGCCAGTTTGCACCGTTGCATTGACTTTATGAAACTTGTCAGTCTCACATGGCGTGTCAAAGACCGTATCCGGACACCTACCCCCTGGACATCCACCCCGGATAACCACCCCCAGTCAACCACCCCTAGGACAACTACTCCCTAGAACAACTACCCCCTAGGGCAACCACCATCTAGGACGACTACCCCCGGACAACTATCCCCCAGACAACTACCTTCTTGGACGACTACCCCCGGGACAACTATTCCCCAGACAACTACCCCCTAGGACAACTACCCCCGGACAACTACCCCGGACAACTACCCCCTAGGACAACAACCCCCGGACAACTACCCCCTAGGACACATATAGCTCCGTTTAGTCTCATTTGACAACGCCCCCTATCGTCAGAGTCAGCAGCCTAACATGTTAGCCTATGGAATTTTACACAAAAAAATCGTTAAAATTCATTTTTTGTTTAAACGAAAAGCACATCCACCCCGACGTACGTTATCACTAGCTCTTTCATTGGAACCCTCATGTCCCATTGACTTTTGAAAGTTCACCCACCGTAATTTGATCAAAATAGGTTGCAAGCTCGCCATTGCCTATATAACACATGTGAAACAAGTCGAACTTTGGACTCAGTTTGCCAAGCGATTGTAAGGTTTTCAACCCCCACCGTAATTTTTCCATTGAAGATAGGCAAACATTTTGCCGAGGTAAGCAAAAACATGACTATTCATGATCGCCATAGACTATTCGATTATTTACAGAGGGGTGCAATTGTGCACCACATCCAACTCCCCTACTTTAAGACAAGTATTTCATTGTATTATGTAGTTTGGTAGGTTTATTTTAATAACTGTTTAATTATCAGATATCAATGGTAGTTTAAAGATATGGAAAATGTTCTTGTATTTTATATTTAGCAAAGCAATCTCACATACAAATTCACTACCAAGTGTCGCCTAATCCGCCGATTGTCGTCTGCTATATACGTCCAGCGAGCGAAAATGAGACAACCGGAACAATATGACAACCCCCGGATAACTACCCCCAGGACAACTACCCCCTATGATAGTTGTCAAAGGGGTAGTTGTCCTAGAGGATGGTTGTCATATGGGGTAGTTGTCCGGGGGTAGTTTTCCGGGGGGTAGTTGTCCTAGGGGGAAGTTTTCCTAGGGGGTAGTTGTCCTAGGGGTAGCTGACCGGGCTGGTTACCCGGGGGTGGATATTTAGGGGGTAGGTGTCCTAGAACCGTCAATGACCCCACTAATCGGTGACGCAGTCATACGTTAATGATTGACGCTTCGTGTGCAAAAGGTATTCAGTGCGAGGTCTCACCCTGCGTTCCTTCCTGCGCCAAGGTATCTGACAGTAAGTAGACAACGAATAGAAATTATATTATGCTGTCCATACGATATGAAATTTACAGGCGCACAGAAAAAAGCAACGTGATTGCTCAGTGATCTATCTGATCTATTCCGGTGTTTAAAAGCCGCATAGACATAAACGGAGAGATAAATAGTTACAACATTATATTAAATAAACTTCTTGCAGTTGAATCTCGATATTGTTTTTATCAAATCAGATATCAAACCAACTGAATAACCAACAAAGATTTTACAAATCGTCATCAAGATGATTTATTTACAATCCCTAAAAGTAATCTGCATGTACTTTTAATTACTAAAGAATTGAAATATTTTTAAAATAATTTTGAATTCTGAACCTTGGTTGATAGATCTCTTTTTAAAGGGCCCATGACATCGAAATACAAGTGTATTCCTGTTGGTGTGCAGTCCTGCATAATCTCATATTTTGATATGTAAACTTCTGAATTTGTTTCATAGATTTTTAAACATTTTATGGAAATATTTGTTTTTCAAACTTTCTAAGCTCCACCCCAAAAACCTCCATATCTCATTCCCCTTGTGACATCATCTTTCAGTCATCAATGAGCTAACTTGAGAAAGTGGTATGTATCTTTGCCGAAGTCGACCAACTGTTACAATACGTAATACAATAGCAACATACAAGTTGCTATGTCAGACATGCTGTAGCATCACCAGGAAGACAAAGGCAATGATGATGTATTGTACATTATGTATTATGGAAGCATGCAATTCTATCATGAACGTGTGCTAAGCTGGGGGGAAATGACATACCATTGTCTATTCTAGAATATTAGTTTAGTCTGACATGTCTTACATAGCAACTTATATGTTGCTATTGTTTGTGGTATTGTAACAGGTGGTCAACTTTGGCAAAGTTACATGCCACTTTCTCAAGTTAGCTCATTGATGACTGACAGATGATGTCACAAGGGGAATGAGATCTGGAGGTTTTCGGGGTGGAGCTTAGCAAGTTTGAAAGACAAATATTTCAAAAAATGTTTAAAAATCTATGAAACAAATTCAGAATTTTACATATCAAAATATGAGATGTATGCAGGACTGCACACCAACACGAATCACTTGTATTTCGATGTCATGGGCCCTTTAAATATTTTTTCCCCGGCAAAATAGATTTGTGCCCGATTCGCGATTTCTAATTTTCGATGTTTCACTTGGAATGCTTAGCAATCAGCTGATGGCTATATGAATTAAGTAGATCACATGCCCCTAGGGACTCGAGATCAAACGAATGATATGTGATGAGACACAGGTAACGTGAGCAGAAAAGCACAATTGGATGAAGAACATGGAAGATGGGATGTCAAAAGAGAAAGTCAGGGAGGGATAACGAGAGAAAAGGCGACAGAAAAGAGAGGAAGGGAGAGAAACAAACAGACGCACGGATGCGAAGGGCGACAGAGAAAATGAAGGAGTGAGTGAGTGTGAAAGAGAGAGAGAGAGAGAGAGAGAGAGGGAGAGGGGAGAGAGGTAGATACAGGCATACAGAATAGCAGAGAGAAAGAGAGAGCGTTAGAGGGGTAGATAAAGGCAGATAGAATAGCAGAGAGAGAGAGAGAGAGAGAGAGAAAGAGAGATTAATATAATGATGAAATGGAAAAGTGTAGGGATAAACGAGGATAAAGGTATAAATGCAACGACGGAGTTATCTTATCAGCTCGAATTGGGCAGCTCTCGCTGAGACTGTATATTGAACAATGACAAAGAAAAAGTTAGAGAGAGAGAGAGAGAGGGGGGGGGGGGAGGAGAAATTGGCTAGGAGGACTGAGGTGTTAATGATAGGATGACAACAAGTGCACAAATATATCACATAAATAAATCGAATAATAGTAACGGTACACGGGAACACAGAAACACCAATTTACTAACAAGCTAAATTAAATTGCATTTTTCTCGATAGGGAATATCTGATAAAGAAATAGTCGTCATTTACTGTGTAATCTACACGCAGGAGCTTGTAGGCATATTCCACGTATTTGAAAAAAGATACTTATCCGTTGAGAATATTCTTTAAAGAATAGGAATAAACAACTTTCTTGCACGTAGTCGAATACTTCTTAATCACAATCATGCCAAACAAACAACTCACCTAGATCACAACCTTCTCAACTTCTCAACCAGCGGCATAGTCGGATTTGGTATACATAGAGGGGCGAAGTGAAGGGCAAGGGTGAGGGGGTATATTATGTGAGCTAGGACAAGTCATATGCCACCGTGGTCTTCATAGTCTAATTCGATACTATCCGTTAAAAAAATTGTGTCTTATGATAACATCGGGAATTCAATAAGTCAATAGCAACTCCCAAATAAGTTTCAATGATATTCGTTATTATTTATGTTAGCTAGGACAAGTCATATGCCACCTTGGTCTTTATAGTACAATTCAATACTATCTGTTAAAAAATTGTGTCTTATGAAAACATCGGGAATTCACTTAAGTCGATATCAACTCCCAAAGAAGTTTCAATGATATTCTTTATCATTTATGTGAGCTAGGGCAAGTCATAATTATGCCACCTTGGTCTTTATAGTCTAATTCAATAATATCCGTAAAACAAATAGTGTCTTATGATAACATCGGGAATTTACTCGAGTCAATATCAATAGATATAGAAGATTCAATGATATTCTTATTATGTACAAGGAAGAATTACAAAATTAAAACAGGACGTTGGAAGATTATGTGTATTATTAAATCCTATCAAAGTGATAAGTTGAACATTCGTCAACATTTAGAAAAAAGCCTGTTGTATCTCAATACCTCCAGTTTCTCCAGTATATATATATTTTTAACATCTTAGCAAAATGAGATGAACACAGTTTAAGCTTAGCTACAAATATTCACATAATACAAATTTCTTACCTTGTTATCTATGAAATAATACAAAATGACGAGATTAATTTTGACCTGGCGCTAATGCGAGAGATCAACAAGTCAAAGCAATGTGTTTTGAAAATATCCTCTTGTTACTTTTTAAGAAAATTGATATAAATCACAACCCCCATTGCTCCCATAAACTATTTATGGGCATCGATTTTACTTACGGCCACGGCGCATCAAACTCAAAACGTAATTCCCGTGAAGCACAATAATATGAAATGAATTAATGCGACGGTATAGTAGGAAACTCGATCGGATGACCGTTTTCAATTCAAACACCTGTCAAATTTGGCCCCAAACCTAAATGTCAATTCTTCCCCTCTCTGCTGATTTCTGGATTTCCCTCCGGTCCATTTGAAATTCAAGATGGATACATGAATCCATAATATTTGGCGTCACTTAGAGAGGCAAAGAAAGGAATCCGAATCTCTCAGGTTTGAAAAGAAATTGTTTTTATATCTTGTTTGGCTTTGAATTACAATTTGAGACTTCTATTTTTGATGCAATTTGTATGTTGTAAATATAATTTTTTTTCTTTTTAATCTCTTTTTACTTACACTTTCAGGTGTTGTAACTTGCCTTAAAGATATATGATTTTAAAACAAAATTTAAGGGAAACAAAGACAAAAAAGGTAAACGCATTTGCATGTAGTAGTTTTTTTTTAAAGCATGTGGCGATGCTTAAAAGAAAAAGGGACAATATTGATCGAAGAAGAAATAATTTGAACGTAATTAGGGGTGTAGGGGTGATTACGATTGTGTATTTAATTATTTCCGAGAATTCTCACAATTCAATTTTAAGGGACCGTATTTTGGATTTGCTCACAACATTTCTAAACAACTACAGGCAACAAGATAATCTGGCAAATAAGTAATTTTGTTTTCATTTGACTATACAATCTGATAAGGAAGAGATGATACAAAACGCCTGAGACGTAGATAAATTATTATGTAATAGGAAATATACATTAAAAACCATAATCAGCCTGAAAGATTTCTGAAGGCAACAATATTTAGCACGGTCGTAAACAATTTGAGAATATATGGCTCGGTATCCTTTAAAAACAGGTTTAGATTCATGCGTAGTGACGTATATTTTGTGATTTTAACGAGGATAGAGATAACAAATTGGCCTCTCGCAAGATTGAATTTATTATTCGAATTCAGGGCAAAGCGTGTTATTTAACCTACAAATCAGATTACGAAATGAGTAGTCAGGTCGGAAAAATTACTCAGTTTTATTTCATAGTACTACCAAAGAACAAGTGGATGTACATGCTTTAGAGGGATAGAGAGAGAGAGAGGGGAAGAGAGAGAGAGAGTGAGAGAGGCAGAGAGACAGAGAGACAGAGAGAGAGAGAGAGAGAGAGAAAGACGGATAAAGTTCAGAGGATAGTAAGAATATAGACTATGCAGGAAAAATGCGTGATAGAAATATTGAAAACCTCTCGTTTTGAAACCCCTTTTTTGCGCATGCTTTCTCTTTTATTAGGTATGTATTAACAACAAACTTTCTCATTGAAAGTGAAAGATTCGATTAAACGTATATGCGCCATTCTTTCTAAACTAATTACCCGGATGCTTGATGGCGCCTCTATTTCTAATAGCAGTTCGTTTCATACGTAGAGTTCTGTGTTAACCCTCAGTTAAGTCAACCCTTTGCTTCTTTGTAATAGAGTTCATCGGTAGTGGTTGTCGTTTAGCCCCCTTAACTCCTGTAAGACGCTACGAGGAAGGCTTAAAGTGACTCGGTAACATTGCCTCAGATTCTGAAACAAAATCCTGGATTTAGCTCATGCTGCAATCATGATTATAAACCGTAAGGTCAGTCAGGAATCCCATGAATTTTACAAACCGATCGCCTGTCTGATTATCAAGATATTTATGATTGGAAATCGAAATCAAATTTTGGGTTTTCCTAACGACTTTTACTTTTTGAGGCAATTTTCATGGTCATTTTAAAGCGCATAATTTTAGGGCTTATAATATTGCACCATATCACAGCCACTGATAACAAGTAGGGCCATGCATTTCAGATTTAACACTGTTAAACGATGCCTTTAAGGGAACACCCCGGTGCAGTTATCAATTATTGTTTTCTGTCTTGAAATATGGAAATTTAGGTAAGAGTTTTTCGTTACAGATAAAACCTACTTAGTAACTATTACTTTCACGTCGAATACATGTAATACTGGGGCAAATTCAGGCAACATTTTTGTCATAAGAATTACAAAAAATCTAAAAGTCTGACTTCTAACATTCTTCCCTAATATGTCATTTTTAATGTATTTGACCACCGTTTTCCAAATGGACAGTGAAGACAAGATAGATAGAACAAATGTCTGTCTTCCGAGTATTCAGTTTCTTTGGCCTATTTTCTTCATAAAATAATTTACTTATTATAGAGGGAGGAAACATGTTGTGATAACGCACATTACATTTCATTAAACCGAATATCTACAGAAGATATGAAACTCGCGTCCTCCTCTCCTAAGAAACATATTCAAGATCGTCAGTAGACGGGGCGTGATGATTAAAAAGGAAACACTGTTTAAAACCATTTTATCTGGCTGGCGTCACTCCTACTGGCAACTTAAGTTTGCTCAAAAAGGGTCGCGAGTGAGTCTATTTTACATGTACTTACGAGAAGCCGCTTATTATAAGTTATGATCCTGTAAATGGCCTCTGCTACCGTCTGTCCTTCAAAAAATACTTTCAGAGATTCATCCTACAACACGATATATCCCTCATAAAACGTGCCATGCAACACCGAATTTGTTCCCATTTTTAAATATTGATTCCACACTATGATGAATCAATTAAAAATGAAATTGTTAAGGCGCCCATTGGTTCATAAATAACAGGAAGGCGAATTCTGTTGCAATCACTGACAATCGTTTTGCTTAACATGTCAATTGTGCTATATTTGTAGATAAAGCTGTATCACCTGTTTTTCAAAGAAGCAAGCTGCATGATGTCTTTGAGCCTTGGTGAATGGCTTCCAGAAGCTACCTGTGACATCCGGTGCTAAAGGCACTCATTGTCTCCGTTCACTCAGCGTTGTCTTAAATCGAGTCAGCCTCTGAGGTGGCGGAAAAGAAATCAGGAAAATAACTTCTGAGTCTCGCCAGCGGTTAACCGGAATTCCTTCCGTTCAGCCCCCTCATCTTACACAAATGAATCGTCAGAAACATTAGAGTTTGGATTTTTCCTTAAATAACTTTACACTTTTCATAAAAACACTCAATTGATCTTTATTGTTCATATTATCTAGAACGACCACCTGTATACCCAAAGGAGACGTGTTAAGTTTCTTTCTCCTGAAAAAAAAAATTACCCGCAGAATGCCGCATGATTGTGCTTTTGTGTATGGAAGGGCTGAATGAAGTTTCAGGAAATCGTTAACTTATGTGGCTAATTTAACAGATGTCCTCTTATAACAATAACCAAAAGCAAACTCACTATATTTTATATAAAGCAGACTGGCAAAACTGTTTTTCTAACTGCCTCTAGAAATGCATTAAGGTATTAAATGCGGCTTGCATGGATGGTGACCACAATTTCATGTCGAATTAGCTTGTCAGGAATATGTAATTTAAGATGGGCCTATTGCATGACGGAAATCCTATTGAGATTTAACTAAAAGAAAATAAACAAAGAGTCTATTTTCATTACAGACATTTGATATTCATCAATACAGTAAAAACAGAAGTAGCTCAAAACAAAAGAAGAAGAAGAAAGAAATGGCGTTTAGAAGTGAGTACAAAAAGTTGTCACATTGAGATACCTCCCCTCAAAAATATTATCAAGTAAAATATAACAAATTGAAAGTTTGATACTTCAGGCAATGCATATCTTGTTACAAGCTTCCTCTCTTTTAAATATCGGTCCAAGATAAAACTTAGATTTTGAATGGCATTTATTTGGAGAATAATCTCCAATAGCTTAATAAATGACGTGTTAAACATTTAAAAATGCGAGAGCAAACAAGATCTAAAACTTATGCTTATACAATTTTTTAGTCGGAATTGTATATGGTCATGCCGATAGATTGTACACTAATAATACAATACAACATCTAGAACGAAAACTAAACATGAAGAAATTATTTGATTTTTTTTTAATGAATCGACAATATTGGGTGAAAATACATATGTCATGCAGATCAAAGCAAGTTCACGGAAGAGGTAAAGACAAGTTTAAGAGCAAGATTGATGTCACGGTTGTGTGGATAACTTTCACATCTAAATGAAACCGCTTTGAAGAGGGACGAACGACCGAGACACGTGGATCAATTCTATTGATGAAAGTGTCAACGACCTAGCATTTCCCCTGTAACAAACAGCCAGCTCTAACAAATTAAATTTGGATGGAAATGATGGGTATATCCAGGCTTGAACCCCCGCTGTGATGTAGGGGCAGGATTTGTTGTTGTTGCTAAGGGGACATAATGTTATGGGGCATGGAAGCATAATTGCATCCGATGAACGAATTAGATAGAATGATTTGTTTAATAATAATGGTTATCTCCTTCAGTCGTGCTCGTGTGGATTCACAAAGTGACGAGAATTCATTAAATCATGCATGTTTAACCCGAAAAGAAAAATATTTGTGTTTACATTTATACTATTATATAGACAAAAATATATTGTAATTATTTTTTTAAAAGAGTGGTAGTATAAGCACAAAGAGGCATAGAACTAGAAGCATAGATAAAACAATTCCGTTTAATATTCTGAGAGCGTATGGTATGAAATTCTCACTACCAAACACCAAGCTTTGAAAGACAGTGTCACGTATTTGCGATTGAATTGTGTATTGCGATAATGTGTATAAAATCAAGTAGATTGTAATAGCTCACATTATTCCCTTGACATAGTATTGTGATGCATGAGCATGCACCTTCAAAAGTTAATCCGCAAGCGACAAGTATTCTGATTTATAAAAACCTTAATCTCTCTCAGACATCCCCTGGGATAGGCTATGAATATTTTAAAAGATTACACCATCGGAGTATGTATTTGTTGTCTATCTTTAGAAGGAGTTAAGAACTTATCAGGGCATATAAGGCCTAATAAGTAAAATCGCGTGATATAGGTGTCTGAGGAAAAGGGTAAAAATTATCTTCTCCGAGATAATATTCTCATTATCGCCCATGCATTTTGATATAACAATTTTTTTATCTTGTATAATTATCAGGATTCAATTTTCTCTTTCACGGATAACTATATCTTAAATCTCAAGATTGTCTTCATCTTAAGAAAGACCCATTAAATTGACTCGGTAACATTGTCGAAGGTTGATGGAAAAACTGCGTAATTTTTGTATGAAATGTTACTTATCATATTCCTTCTATAACATGCAAAAAATCCTGAAAAATTCACAAACCACAAAGATATTTATGGTTTTCTTTGAAGGCGTCACTGTGCGACACCCTCTAACAGTAAATTCTCCCAACCATTTTGAATTTCCCCAACCGTTTTTCAATAAGAAAAAGACATAAAACAGGCTTGTAAAAATCTGTCAACACTTAAATTTCTGGAATGGTATATAGAACCAATCCTTTGCTTTGTGACGATTAACATTTAACACGAGACCAACACGAGACCGACTACCAAATAACAAACCGAACAGAAACTTATATTACCGCTAATGACCCCAAATCGGTCGGTCTGACATTGGTGTGAAGTCGATTTGGCGGTGTGACTGAGGTATTACCTTCGCCCTAAACCTAAAACCTAATTGCAACACTAACCCTAACACTATATTTTTGACGAAAAACCTCCGGGAAATACTGTCGTTTGAGCATAAAAAGGGCGGAGCATTCCCCCCTCCCCCTCGCCCCTTGTTGCTTGCCTCCTCGAATGCCATGTGTCTCAGTTATTCCCGACAGGTAGTTGGACCATAAAATGAAGTAATTTGAGAGGATGTATCATGCGTCTGCATGTATTCAGATTACGACTGAACCGTGTGTAATGAATGCAAATTGACTCTTCATACCTTACTCGAGACAGCCATTGATGAAATTTAATGTGAATGCTCGTTTCTACGTGATCCAACCACATTTAACATGAGATGACTGAGACGGGAAGTGATATGCAAATGCTGACTGAGATGGGAAGTGATATGTCCATGCAAGCATGTCTTATCATTTGAAATCACCATAATACTGCATAAATTCGAGAAAACAGTATTTTTATAAGCATGATAAGCGTGTTTTTGCGTTTTACGTGATCACCGCCAGGACGGCAAGCGTGTTACCTGGCTATTTACATATCATGAAGCCTATCATGTTTTTCTCGGGAGAATTTCGTATTGGTAATCAAGCATTACTATCTCATAAATCTTTCTAAGCGACATTTAATCTTGTCTAATGTAGAGTCGTTGAGAATTCCTGTTCATGATTGCATTCTATCTTTTAATTCGATAGGTAATTGTGAATAATAGTTCACATTCTTACTGTGGAATCAAGTAATATACAGTCGCCTTTGAAACTTTTTGAATGTGTTAATTTCATAACTTTACGATTTTTTGATCGGAGATTTGTCGCTACGTGTTTTGATTCTTTCATGAAGTTAGACAGTATTTGGCTTGTTTAGTATGATGGTGTGCATCTCATAAATACCATTAAACGCCATCTACGTTAGCTTATTTTGCTTGGTGGGCGCTCAGGAGCATTGTTAGGAGCTTCTGACGTAGAAACACCAGATGTGGACATAGTGAACAAATTATATTCGAACTGCCAGAGAAAAGAAACACTTTAAGAACATTTCTTTACCCAGTGATATTTTGTCTGAAGTTTGATGGTAATATGTGGCTGCGTGTAGATAAGAAGGTAAAAAGAAAAACCCCGGGGGAGCCGTCTTTTCTTTTCCATTTCAAGACGGTAATCAGTATGATCAGGCAAACGATTAAGAAGCGTTTCGTTATATGAATTCTCAAAGCCAGTGAGGTCGCTTACAAAATACCTTGGATTTCGATTGAACCTCATCAAGATTTTCCCAAACAATGATGAAAGAAAGTCACCCGAGCTTCATTAATACTGCCTAATATATTTCAAAGCTAACCACACACGCTCTTTTGTCCAATGATTTGCAATATCGCTTTGGCGTTCGCGCCTAAAACCGCCACTGCTTTGGTCGTCATCACCACCCTTTTCGATGTCGCCTGAGCTATTGGATTACTTGCTGTAATACAAACTCTTGGATTTCCGCCAGTTTTTCATCATGTTCTGCTGCCCCTAGGTGGGTAATTCGAGGAGCGTTGGTGTGATTGGTGAACGTTCTAAGTGAGTTTGCAACACTAATTGCGGGTGCGGCAGTACATACGCCATCGCACCGCCGAATGAAGCTGGGAAGGTAGTAGTAAAACAGACGGATGATTATTTTAAAGAGAGTAGAGATGGTTTGTATCTTGATGAACTTTGCTGGTTTATCACGCCACTTTGTGCGAACGAACACACCTTGTATAAACCAGCAGCTAACCGATTTAGCGAACAACAAGCAATATGGTCAGTAACTTCTGCTTTCCAGCAACAAAACGTGATGATATTACAAGAAATTTGAAACTTGTGCATGCATTCACTAAACGTGTTTTTATTTTCCGGAAAAATAACACAAAATAACTTTGTTATGTTCTGTAAAATCTTCCGTTTTACTTCTCTTATCTCTACACACCCTAGTCCTCACTATCTCCCTCTCTCTGTCTCATTAGTATTTGGTAGATAGGATCCCTTAATACACCACCGGCCATTCATTCAGGAAAGTCACTCAAACATTCCATCACACGGCACTTAAAGCTCATCCAAGCCCCCCTCCTCACCTTACCTGATAATTAGAATACGCCCCATGCATTCCTGCAAATGCTTTGACATGAAAGAAAAAAATATGGGTCAGTTTGGGGGCGCAATTTACCAACTTCATTATCATGATCAAATATCAGTTTACCTTTACTGATTTTTCTCCCCGATAGGTAAGATCCAGACGAGTATTGGTGACATTTGAGTTCTCGAGGCCATCTGAAATAAGTGATGTCTGAACTGGCAGACCAATATAGTTGATTGTTGTTTGATAGAAAGGTTGGACGACATAAGGATCTTGTGATTTCAATAAAATAAGAGTGACACAGTGAAATGCTGCTCAGTAAATGTTCAGTTGAAAGGGCACGAGCGAATCAAGGGATTTTCTTGGTCGTAGTCCTTGACAAATTTATTAAGAATTAGATTTTCCGACTGAAAACGGTGTTAAAAGGTAACTCGAATAACACTTGGGTGGAAAGTGTCAAATGTAGATTTACGTTTTTGTCAAATGACGCTAATGCCGGACTAGGATTTGAACCCTAAACCTTTGGATTGAGAGTCAAGTGAATACCACGAAACCTTTACCAGTTTTTTTTTATTCTCTCTTCGAATTAAGAATTAGATAGGCGTCTAGTAGATGATAAGATTGCAGGATAATGAAATTTAATCAATTTAACGAGATATAACCTCACAAAATACAGAAATAGTAAAATGAAGTCGTTGTGTAGAGAGTAAGAGAGAGAGAGAGAGAGAGAGAGAGAGAGAGAGAGAGAGAGAGAGAGAAAGAGTGTGTGTCTAGTTGATTTGTTGATATGAGAATTTATTGCGAGTTATAATTAATTTTCAGAAGGCCTCGTTATTCTCAATTTGCTCCATAATCTCACAGGGCGTGCATAATTCGACATTTTTGTGTGTGAACTGTGTTAATACTGGCTGAAGGCATTTTACATATTAAACTTCACGATCGTAGTGAAATGACAAGGCTGTAAAATTTTATTTTTACCCTATTGGCCTATAGTTACCTATATACATTAAGTAATCATTACTTTTGCTTCATCGGTTTGCATTTCCGCAACTTATTGATTACGAGCCATTCATTGTGAGTTTTATCAAAGCAACGGTGACGGGACTCTTTGTTATTGTGTGACGTTTTAGATTCATGAAAGGAGGAAGTACGATCAAACGAACCAACTCTTATAACATAAGCAGAGCATTTCGTTTCGTTTGTCCGTATGTCATCCGCTGTCGGGTGCAGCTTTATAGAAAGAAAAGTGAAAACGAAACACGAAGCGGAATCTCTCTCTCTCTCTCTCCCTTTCTCTCTATCCCTCTCCCTTTCTGTAAACTAATCATGATATGGTGTTAAAGAAACGGAAACTGACCCCAAATACACGTTCTTTGAATCAACGAACAACGATTGAAAACCAGTATGATTGACGATCCAAAGGAATCTGGCATGTGCTATTACAGAAAGAAAAGTTTTGAGGCTACCGTTAATTGAAGAAGGTGTTCAGTTCCAATCATTCTTCTACACATGTCTAGATAAAACGGATTTAGCCTCGATAGATGTCGCAAAATTACCCAGATTGTTCCTTTCTACTTTGAGCGTAGCTCTGTAATGTGTTGAGAATCGAGGGTTCTGAGCTGTTGTTAGTGTAGTTGTTTTAGTTTGATTGTTCCATTCTACTTTGAGCGTAGCTCTGTAATGTGTTGCAAATCGAGGGCTCTGCGCTGTTGTTGGTGCAAGCGCGTAGCCAGGATTTCATTTAAGGGGGGCGGTAGTGAGCACGCGAAGCGTGCGAATCACTTAAAGAGCGCGCGTAGCGCGCTCCCTAGGGGGGTGGGTGCAGGGAGGGGGGAGTTTTCCCCCTCCGGCACGAAGCGCGGAAGCTTTGAAAGAAGACGATTCTTGTACCTTTCTCGACTCATAATCCTTGTCTGAATTCAGTCCGCCCCTCATGCGCATAGCGCGGAAGCTTTGACGTAATATTAGACAAAGAAGATGATTCGTTGTACCTAATTTCTACCCTTAATCCTTATCTGAATTCAGTTTCCTCCCCTCCCGCGCAAAGCGCGGAAACTTTGAAGTTTCATTAAATTATTAGAGAAAGAAGACGACTCGAAGTACCGTTCTCGACTCTTAATCCTTGTCTGAATTCAGTCCCCCCCCCCCTCCTTCTGCGCGAAGCTTTGACGTATTTTTAGACAAAGAAGACGATTCGTCAGTGTACCTTTCCCGACCCTTAATCCTTATCTGTATTCAGTCCCCCCCTTTCGAAGCGCGGAAGCTTTGACGTTTCATTAAATTATTAGAGAAAGAAGACGATTTGTTGTTCCGTTCTCGACTCGTAATCCTTAATTTGAACTCATTTTCCCCCATTACGCGCGGAGCGCGGAAGCTTTGAAGTTTTATCAAATTATTAGAGAAAGAAGACGATTCGTTGTACCGTTCTCGACTCCTTTTCCTTTTTTCTTCCTACGTCCTCTTCCTTTTTTTCTTCTCTTTCTCTCTCTTTATTTTGTTTGGCCGGCGTTTTTTTTTTAGGGGGCGACCGCCCCCACCGCCCCCCTGGCTACGCGCCTTTGTTGGTGTAGTTGTATTGGTTTGATTGTTCAATTCTACTTTTAGCTTACCTCTGTAATGTGTTGCAAATCGAGGGTTCTGATCTGTTGTTGGAGTAGTTGTATTGGTTTGTAGGTGAATGTCGTTCAGCTCTCATTTTGGGGAAAAGTTTGGCCTTCAAGCTGCATGATGGTTCCTCGTTCTTTAGACGAGAATGATTTTCAATGGTCGTCGGAAGTAAACATATATGATTGAATTTCTTCTTTAACGATAGTCAACAGCGAAGTGAGATATGAGGAATTCCATATCTAGGATACAACTTAGGCGAATTATGAAAACACTCAATATGCAACAAGTAAAAAATTATCTTAATGTAAATAAAGGAGTGTACTCTTGATGTCTGCGTATTTGTCTGATGTAGATGTAATAGACTCGAATGTTTGTCCCGTTTGGCACACGTTTTCGCCTTCTTTATTAACCATCACCCCCTCCCCGAAAAAAAAGAAACCGTTATCGACCCCGCCTGTGTCTGTTACTAGCAGGCATGACGTAATGGATGTTCCTCAGAATTCTTCAACAATTACTGTCGAAGTCTTTCCTTATAAAGAGAAATGATATCGATGTTCTCAGTTCGTGCCGCTCACCTACTACCGTCGGTTACTCGCTCGATTGACATTTGAAAGGTTGGAACATTTCTTAAGTATAGCGGGTCATCCTCCTTACCTAGATCACTCCGTGGGCTCTCCAACATCACTCGTCCGGTCGTCACCAGGGTGACGGAGATCGCATCCTTTAATTGGCATAAACCAAACTCCGAATAGAGTAACAGATCTCGATTGGAGGGGCAAATGCAGGGGTAGATGTTTATCCATCCGACAAAAAAGAGTTGTTTCCTTTCCAGGTTTATACGACCCCTTATATTCTAATATACAACACTTGAAATAAAGTAGGTCGATTGGTTTTAGTGGATTTCCGCATGTGTTATTTTAAGAGCTGTTTTTTTTCCCGACTGTATCGTAATTGGTTTCAACTTATCCAATGGTATAGTCACAATTCATCTAACTAAAATACAAGGAATATACTATGAAAAAAGGTGTAAAGAGTGTTGTGTACCCAGGTAAAAGCTTATTTTTACTAATTTATTTATTTAGTTATGAAAACATTACTAAGGATAAATATGATCAGCAAAAGTTGTTTTTCTTAAGGCACGGTCACACAAAGAGGACGAATGGGGAACGCACGGCCAGCGTATGGAAAATTTGCAATTTTGGCCAGTGCGTTGTCGTGCGCCCAACTTTTGTCGAAGCTACAGCGAGCTGACAACAAATTTATAGCGTGTTGCTAGCGCGCTGAGCGCATACAGGGCGCATACAGTGCGCATACAGACCGTACACAGAGCGCACATGATAACAAATTCCACGAATGCACAGCGTGTTGCTAGCGCGCTCGACGAATAGTCCACGCATGCACCGCGTTCTACGCCGCACGGCCCGCGCATTGGAAATCGGAAAAGGCCGTGTGCCTAACTTTTGTCATGATTTTGGAAAAGCTAGCGAGCTGACAAAAAATGCACAGCGTGTAGCTAGCGCGCTGTGAGTATACAGGGCGTGTGCTCCGCGTGTGTCTGGCGCTGGTCTAGCGCGCTCCACGCATGTCTGGCGTGCCTTTGGCGTGTACATTCATGCGTCGAGCTCTGCGCACACTTTTGAGCATGCTCAAAAAAACCCGATGCACACAGCGAATGACGACGAATGCATAGCGCTGGTCCAGCGTTGGTCTAGCGCGCTAGACGAACGAGTAACGAATGATGACGCACGCCTAGCGAACGACAACGCACTGGCCCAAATTGCAAATTTCCAATGCGCTGGCCGTGCGTCCCCCATGCGTCCCCTCTGTGTGACCGGGCCTTTAATGGACTTGAATAAGATTACACAACAATCCACCTTAATGACATTTCTACATATTTATTTTTTCGTCAACCAAAATTTGAGGTTTCCTGACTGATCTGAAAGAAACGTGTCTTGTTTTGATGCATTCACTATCGAATGCAGACGTTTTCACTTCTTAAATCAAGCGTTACCTATCGCGTATACTACTTCATTTGTTTCACTTCTTATGCTTACTCATACACAATTGAGGTATAGACCTATTTCTTGTCTAGGCTTTAAAGAAAAGAAAAGAAATTATATTTACAAAATCTAAAACTTAATTTGCCAGATAAAACAGCTAGGATTCTCGGAGGTGATCCAACATCCGCTCCACCGACACTTGCTATCGTCAAAATATAGAAGTATGTTTAGTTGGGTTTTATGTTATCTTTATGTTTATGTTCAGGGTTAGGTTTAGTGTTAGGCACAGGGTTGAAGTTGGGAACTTGGCGAATGGTATAAATTGACCGCGGAGCAATCATCGCTGGAGTATATTTCGAAGAACCTCGTTTGACCCACCACAAGATAAAATGACCGCCGATCGGGTCTTCCGATCTTGTCACGTCTGTCTCAATCCGTTGCCCATTTTCTTTCACGTCACGCGGTCACTTAAGCTGTCTGGTGTAAACTAGGTTGTTAGACATTGGTTGGTCAAGAGCTATTTACCCTCGTTGAAGTTGAGTCTTTCAGCGACGAAAGCACGGAATGAAATCCAACCTCTTCTCATCGATCCACATCCACGCGAGAGAACCAAGCGCGTTTATTTCTTCCTTTTTTCGGCGGGATTCACAGTTATTATGACATATTTCGACTTTCAGACTGCAATGACGAAATTATGCGGAGTGACCTCATTTAAAAACTGAAACACCAACTTCATTTTTAAAGGAACGGAATTAATGGTATGATTTATAAACTGTTAATATCAATTTATCATGTTGAGAGATATGATATATGATATGAATTTACATCAGGCCTTTTAACATGCAGATTGCAGAATTAGTAATATTTTCAGCTTCCTTACTATTAAGTACCAAGCGTATAATTTCCCGGTTATTCACCTCTCCTCTTTTCCCCTCTATCACGATGTTCTTGAAGTATAAAGAGGCCGACTAATGAAAGAGGGTTTTAACTCTCCGCTTAAGAACACTCTCATCTCTATTTATTGATTTCATGTTCCATTACTCGGTCTGTTCTCTCTCATCAATGTGATTTTTATCTGAGTGAAGTATTCCTTCAAGTTGGTCAACACATCATAGACTACGTCTTTTCGTTGGTATTTTATCATCAAGGGGAGTAGTTATCTATCCTACTTACTGGTATTTCGCCGAAATAAAAGAGAACGTTTTCACTGCTGCCAGATCCTTGTTCAGTGTACTCCTGCAGTTTCCGAGAAAAATTAGGGCATATTGGCTAGTAAGCGTTTGATGGCTACTTGGTGCCCCTAAACGGGAGGGGCCTCTGTATTCCATGCGAGGTAAGGAAATAGTGGGAATGTACCCAAAGCAAAGCGAAAACCAACACCTTTCCAATTCCACTATAGACTCATGGTCGACATCTTGATTTATCACCATAGCGACAGCTGCTGATGACGTGGGCACGCTTTGGCTTCTAGCAACAGAAGGGCCCCACATTTATTCAACATGATTTCTTCTTATTCCTTCTCTCGTTTATTTGACGAAGGGAGGATAAAACATTAAAAAAGAAAAATGGGAAAAGATATCTTGAGAGAGAAAGTGTTTGTGTTTGAACGCATGGATGAACAAGCCAACAAAGAGGGAAGACGGTGAATGGGGAGGGGGGGGGGGGGAGTTATGGATGAGAAGAAGAATTTTTTTTTTGGAGCATTTGTAGAAAACACAATCTTGATTACGTCACGCTTCAACTATTGAAGCACATTTCCTCTCCTGGGTTGTCTTTTTGTTGTATGATTATCTACACCAATGGTTTAAATGGTGTGATGCCTTGTCTGATAGCTGACACTTATGACAGCGAACCAAGCAGAAAATGTAGGCATTTAATAATTGATTACAATGCTAGCGGAAGTCCGCTTCGAGATATTGACTTTTACAAATTGAAAACCTCGAAGATATTACTACCGTCAAGGTCGTTTAAGATGGCATATATGTGTCTCACATCTATCATTTTCAAGCCAGGGAGAGGTGATTTTTTAAAGGTTATTGCCATGTGTAATATGTTTGGAAGAGTGTTTTTCTCACGTTTAATGATCACATCTAGTGTCCTCATAAGCATTGCAAAAAAAAAAAAACTACATTATTTTATACTTCTCTTTTATCATTACAAATATTTGTTTAATTTTTTATTGTTTTGTCTCCCGTACAAAAACATATATAAATATATATGAACATATCAATGACTTATTTTAGAAACAAACGACTGAATTGCTTTATTCAGAGCCATTAATACAATGGCTTATAGTAATACAATGGCTCTACTCATCGTAAAGGTTTCAGATTGTGTATTTTATAAATGCTATTCTCATTAGTTTCATGAACCTTTCACCTGATAATTCGAACCATTAATGTTTTTTTAGGGTATTTCATAACATTTGATTGAATTTTGTAGGTACCAATTGTATAGTTACCAAACTGATTTAATAGGTAATTTGAAGTATTTTTTTGTCTTCTCCGGTGTTATCTGTCTTACAAGGATCATAAACTTGTTCAAGTCCTGGATATTCCTTGCATGTTTCTCCCCCGTTAAAGTTGTCTGCAGTTGCGATCAAAATGTCAATGTTCTTCGTTTCATTCTAATTGTTGGAAAAAGTGTAGGAAAAAGTAATAATGATCATGATTGTCCAATTGAAATGTGTAACAGAAATGTTTCGTCAGATAATTCTGACTTAAGTTTAAATAAATCTTAACAAGTTGTTAATTTCCCCTAAAGTGCAAAAGAGTATATTAACGAAACGGTGAAAGATATAGAAAAATCGCTAATAGTGACTATTTTCTTCTTCAAAGTTTTATACTTTTGTTCCGATGTATCTTTTTGTGTGAAATGTATTCACATGGTGGATTTTCTTCTAGTTCTAGGTCCATCACAATCTACTACGTCACAATAAAAATACGACAATTCAAATTAAATGCATATGACATATTCAAGGGTATTTCAACACCAATAATTAAACAACTGTGGTAGACTATTTCATTCTAATATTGGATTCATATTTGAATGAATGTATTAATCATCAAGCTGCTGTATGTAGGCCTACAATCATAATATTCACGATACACGCACACTTAATAACCCACTCCTCACCCACACACACATTTCCATACATGTTTCACACACGAAATGGGAATAGTGAGGGAAGTAGGGGAAGGGGAATCGGGTAGATTTTGCGCCTATCAACACAAGAAAAATGGATGGACATGATCTCGTAATGAAGTGTAACACACGAAGTTTCCCGTAATCATATTGACATGGGGCAGTCCAGCGAAGCTTTTAACTCACCCCCACACTTAGCTTATAATGTGCCCCTTAGTTTCCCGCGAGCATTTCCTATATATAGCAGTACTCAAACCTGCGCCCAAAGGCCGCCATAGTCCCCTGATTTAATATATAATTGTTGGATATAATAAAGAATACATTCCATATAAAGATTCAACGATTACATTATGGTATTTGTCCCAATCTCCTTCCTGGCGATATGGTACGAAACACCTTTGTTTTAATCGCCTTTAAAGGCCCTTTTACTTTGGCGCGTGATGAATTGTTGGAACATTTATTATAATATCAGATACGGTGAACGAAAGAGGGTAACGGATACATGTTAACTGTACGTGCTCAAATAATAAATCTCCGATGTTAAGTATTTACAAACTCTTAGAAAAATTATTGTACATGATTTAAGTTAAGAGAGAGACATTTTTTTCCTAGAAATATGAAATATTATGCCGTTATTCAAATTATATTTATGATTTCTCGCTTTTCCGGAGGTGATTTTTACCTAATTTATATCCTTCAGTTTCTTTTCATGAATAAATCTGTCCTCTTCAATCTGCTTGATGTCTTCAAAATACTTTCTCGGTGGCATTTACATTAAAGATATGACTTCAACTTAACTGTTTTTCAGAAAGATCGAATATTGATTTAATGATAATAATCGTGACGTAATCGAAACCCATAAGGGGATACCATCCATACACTAATACGTGGTATGCCATTCTCTACACGGGATAGGTCAGAATGCTCCAGTTCAACGCTCCAGCCCACTGGAAAGGTTTCAGTGACATATTGATAGTAATTGAGTGACAAAGCATCCATATCAATTCATTATGTGTGCTTTTCTTGACCAACATTTGTAACAGCTACACAACTATCATTACAATCGCAGCCCCCGAATTTCGGCCAAATTGGGAAGTAATTGCCCGGATGCGACTGCCAGCAGAGTGAAGCATCGCAACGAGGGAATGTTACGACGTTCAAGTCAAATGGAATTAGATCAGAAAGACGTGGACGGGGAATTCGACAATCCGATTTCCCTCTCCACATCCTGGTATATCTTTGGTTTGGCGGAGAAAGATGAGCCGATCCCGAGGGAAATATCACGAGAATTTAACCATATTTACCTCACCCGTAATATAAAATAATGTGCCCGAATCACCATCGTTCTGCTCCTGCTTTAAACATCTCAACGACTAATTCTAATTTGTCAAGTAGGGAAGGTACATTATATTGCTTATTTGTTGTTTGTATGGCTAAAACGTTGTTCTAAACAGGTCGTTCTCTCTCATATTCACACATATTGATTTATGTCTAGTAGTGAGGTAAAATCAGAACGGATGAAGCACCATTAACATATTTTGATAGGAAGTCTTCATCAAAATTTCCAAAACAACTGAATACAGATCAATATGACAGGTGATCTGTTTCAAGCTGCAACGTGGCTCAACAAACTCATCTTTTATTCATTTTTCATAGTAATTGGCTTTGATACAACAAGGATTATTCATCTGCGTTGCTTCATGTTTTCTACAAACTATTTTTTGTTAATGTTTCCGTGGATAAAACGGATTCGAAAACACACTGCCAATGACAACTCTGCCAGCAATTAGGTAAGAAGTGAAAGATAAATACAAGAAAAGAAAAAACGGGAAAAGGAGATCAACGTGGTTTATCTGTATGGTATCCTAACGAGGAACTCTTAAATTTGATTCTGATTGTAAGAAATCATATATCGTTGGCCTATATTTACGCTCTAATTTAAAATTCATGGAATTTATCAGGCAATGTATTTCTCTCTGTATGAAACTACATCTTATAATTATATTCTCATCGTTATACTAACGTGATTTTATCTTTCTTACGTCAACTATGTAAGATTTGAAACACGAAAACAATTTCAAAAAGAAATTACCATTAAACCATTATTTTAAAAGGACGATACACACTTCGTAATTAAAGACAACCTCATAGACAGTTTAAATTACAATTGAATACTATTCCTTGCTTCAAAGTTTTCGGTTACAAAGAAAAAGGATGTTGTATAAGATAAACTTAAGAAGAGCCGAACAAATCAAAGCGTTTTCTCTCGATCGTAAGAACAACTTCAAGGAGTAACCCAAGACGGAATCAAACGTACGCGCCATCTTGACCTAGATGCTGTTCGAAAATTTCATATATCTTTTTGTGGATCTCGTCAGCCTCTCGTAATCCCTGATTCGAGTCTTCTTGTAAAGCTCTCGCCCTGCACGGTAGACGGAAATCATCCACTTGACCAGCTATCACGAGAGCTTTAGATTCGTATCCCTTTAGATTGGAATCTAACGGTTCGGAATGATGAAGAGTTCTGCATAACGAGATGTCGAAGAAGATGCAGGGACCCCCTCTATACGAGAAGCAAAACCAGTGTCTTTCGCTTTATTTGGTGGGATTGTCCGGGATGGATTGATATTAACCAAAAAAAAAGCTGTCTATGTACAAAGTGCTCCCAATATAATGTTGAAAATAAGAGAGGTGCCGTAATGTGGTGGATAAGTGCCAGATTAGCAGTTTGGGTTGAAATAGTTCCGGTTCGCATCCAACCGCGGTGTAAATGTTCTTTGGCAGGACGTTAAACTGTCCTTGTCACTCCATACCCTTGAGAAGAAATGGAATCCGGTAGAGGATGCCGAAAGCAAAATGTGATCAAATTTCCTATGTTCCTTCACGATGACCATCGTCATATATGGCAGGAATATTCCCGGTGAAGCGGAGATAGTGTGCATGATTATGCGCCTGCATGAATGACCAAGGTTGATATGGAGTGCTTATAGCCGTCAGCATTAAACACTTGAATAAATATAGCTAGTTATTAATACACATACGTGTACAATGTCGCCAGGGTCCATGGACTGGCGTCTCTTGCCCGAATGCCTATACAGTGTATACAATTTTGCGAGCTAGCTAAAAATCTTTGGCAGTTCAATGTAAGTGAAAATATAATTTCTTTAAAAAACATACTAGTTAATATACAAACATGCAAATAAACCACATCGCTGCCCGAACGTGAAGGGACGACTGCGAAAACGTAGGCGATAGCTGCCCGACTATATTAGGAATTCAAACAAATTTGGTGAGGGGAGGGGGTGAGGGGGATCCTTTACGGCCGTCCGCCTCGTATGCCCGTGCATTGTCGCCAAGTACATACAATTAAGCTATTATTGATATCTCATCTGCACTAACAAAATGATTTCTTTTTTTTGGTAGACAAATTATCTACAACTAAGAAAACATTTCACCACTTATATTATTTTTTAAACTTGAGACCCACTATTTATTCTGATGATTTTATAAATAAAATATGGGAACATTTACAAAATAATTTTGTTTAAATAAAAATACGGGATGAAGTAACCGCGGGAAGTTGCTGGAATCGACCGCTACGGTTGTGAATTAGTTTAAAGAGAAGGTTGAGTTCTGGGAAGAGGTGAACAAATAATTTGTGAGCGTTATCGTTGATATTAGGGACTTTTAGATGTGCACGAAAACAACGTGGATTGCTACGATCGACGTCCTTTTAATGCACTGCCTTGAATGGACGTCACACGTATCAGTCCACGCAAATCTAAAAGTCCCTATTATGCAAGTGGGGAAGAACATCAGATTAAAAATCTTCCCTGAAAAGCATGGCTCCTCAAATGCCTTAATATTCTAAATATTGGCATGTAACAGCATAAAAATCAGGACGGATTTTTATGCCACATGTTCGTGTAGTCCCATATACATCTTTCTGTGTACAGTGCCTGTAATTTTACCAAGACTGGGCCAGATTTCTTATAATTTTACCAAGACTGGGCCAGATTTCTTATAATTTTGATGATTCCAGAACCTTGGAGTACACATAATGCTAGATGATCAACCCTTTCTGATCGATTCCACAACGTTTCTTTCACAATGCAATCGCATGACTAGAACTCAACTTCATCTTTAAGGATGGACGACAAGAACCTTGCCAGCATCTAGTCTCCTTAGAATATTACATTAATTTGTCATCATCCTGACGTATCGAGGGTCGCTAGGATTAGCCACTTGGGGGCGATTTTTTCTTAAATAAAATGAGTCGCATCGAACTTGTAGCGCACATTTCCATGTTGAAGGAGCTTATCTTTGATATATAACTTTGATATGACCTTTGATCAGATAAATCGGCTCATCTTCTCTTTGGATTACATCAACCCATGAAAATGAGTGATAGTTGTCGCGTGGTTGGAGATAGAGACTTTAAATCCAATACATTTCCTTGTGCGAGTATTGCAATTTATTTATTAAAGACTGTCTAGACCTACATGTTGATTAGCTGACGTCAATATCATTCTTGACTTGAAACCTCAACCTTTCCATAAAGAGAGGCTTTTGCTCTTATTATATATTTATGTAGTATACACGCCCTTTCAAATTTCTTTTCCTCATGTTTGAAAAAACATTCTGAGGTTATTAACGCCATTCGTATTGTAAACAATGGCGCAAGGAAACGAAAGAGACGACCACTATTTTGGAAGGAGGCGTACAACCGGTATTTTTTGTTATATGTTCCACAATTTCATTTGCATTAGTAGTCTTTCTCAACTGCCGTTTATGCGTAATCTAGTAATATCATTCCTTAAAATACAAACCACCAAATAAAGCAATCCGTATTCCTTCTTGTCATTCCTGCATGTCAACATGTTTGTTTTTAATGTACTTAGTTTACGGCACGTTTGATCTTAGCTACACTTATTTGGAAAAATGGAAATCGAAGTAAATGAAAAGGTTTCTGGATCTACTAAGTGGAAAATAATTTAAAAACTTTTTAAAATGTTTTGAAAAAAGAAAAAATGCTGGTAAAACCTATCAATATTTCTATTTGTTTATCAGAAGTAATAATAGGAGTAATTACATTTTTAAGTTAAATCCCTTCGAGAAATAAGAACTGCAGGAAAATCATTTTGATATGGGTAACAGATAAGATACCCACAGACATACAGTTATATCAAGGTAGCTGTAAAAGCGTCAAGAAAGATGAGAGAAAATGATAGCGAGAAAGCGATAACGAGAAAACGTAGAAAATTAGGTGAAATAGATTTACAGATAATTAGAAATGAGAGCAATTGAGAGACAGAGACAGAGAGAAAGAAAGAGAGAGAGAGAGTGAGTGAAAGAGAGTGGGGAAATCTTAAAAAGGAGACATTAGAAAATTTAGTAAAAGACTAAACCTGACTTTGGCGAGGGCAAGGTAAAATGAGGTAAGATTGGGGGAAATAGGATAAACAACCCTGCTGGAAAGAACACACTCATTCACACTCATTCACAGTGTGAATCACACTGTGTTTCACACTGTGAATCACAGTGTGCTCCACAATGTAAAATTGGGGCGTTTTCACATTGTGGTCGATTCGTTTCACACTGTGGTTCACACTGTGGATAATCGGAAAAGGTAAGAACACACTCATTCACACTCATTCACAGTGTGAATCACACAGTGTGCTCCACAATGTAAAATTGGGGCGTTTTCACATTGTGGTCGATTCGTTTCACACTGTGGTTCACACTGTGGATAATCGGAAAGGGTAAGAACACACTCATTCACAGTGTGAATCACACAGTGTGCTCCACAATGTTAAATTGGGGCGTTTTCACATTGTGGTCGATTCGTTTCAAACTGTGGTTCACAGTGTGGATAGCCGGAAAAGGAAAGAACACACTCATTCACACTCATTCACAGTGTGAATCACACTGTGTTTCACACTGTGTCCACAGTGTGAACTGTGATTTCACACTGTGATTCACACTGTGAATGAGTGTGAATGAGTGTGTTCTTTCCAGCAGGGAAATGATGAAAATTGAGGCAATTGAAGAACAAAAAGATGGTTCACGTAAGGACAGAAAAAAACATTGAAACAAAGAGTATCAGTAAGAGTGTAGATCTGCAGAGAATAAAAGAAACGAGAAAGGAGGCGAGGATAGGAGGAGGGAAGGACAGAGAAAAATATCAAAAGGGGTAACCAGGAGGGAGTTGAAGGGAAAGTGATAGAGACAGACAGACAGACCAATATATAATTATATATATAGAGAGAGAGAGAGAGAAAGAGAGAGTAGGGAGAGGAAATTAGAGAGAGGGAGAAAGAGAGGGGAAGGACGAGTGGGGAGAGAAAGAAGAGAGAACAAAAAGGGTCAGAAATGGGGAAGGGGAGAGAATGAAGAGGTTTGAAAGAGGCAGAAGTACGTAATGAGAGTAGAGATTTCCAGGCACATGGCGGTGTTTACTCAGCTTTTGAAGCCCATTCCTTGCCGCATTCATCGCCTTGAACTAGGGGCAAGACTTCTGGCAGACACTCGTTATAAAGCAATATGAATATAGCATATAGCGGAGAAAGCAGTGGAAGCGTAATGAGTGATCAACATTAAAGGAAGACAGTGAAGAGAGATTCATCGGCGGTCAATAGAGAATTGGTACGAGAGCATTAACCATAGGTTTAACGTGGCGCACCAGTTTCGTTTGAATATAATACGATGTATTTCAAACTATGTTTAATTACTTTGTCTATATAGGTCTTATCATTATTAATAATTGGCAACATTCACGAGAAACAAACACTTTCTAAATTTTGGAATAATGAAAATCTCACTTCAGAATAGAAGTCAGTTTACATTAAATTATTCGCATGACCTTATAACGATAACTAAACTATATATATTTGGTTAGTGCATTGAAATGCTTGTAGGCTAATAGTTGTCTGTGTGATTCTGTTACAGAGGTTTGTATTGTTAACAAAGCGGTTACCTATACTTAGATTCAAATGATCTTCAAATCTTGAAAATATTATATATCGCAGTGGGGTATGATTTATTTAACCCCCCCCCCCCCCCGAGACACGAACTAAAGCACATTATGTGCTGTAAAAATTGATATCAATATTATCTTGTCCATTTAATTAATTAACTGAACAATGACATTATTGCACCTAGAGATTATTTCCCTCTTGTTGTGAAATGTTCTTGAGCTTTTGCTCTGGAACGCTCTTCATATATATACTTCCACCAGGTCCACATAAACCATTTAAATAATCTGATTCCTGTACGTCCATATACATGTTAGATTGAACTTTGCATGTAGATGTGGGCTAGAGGTGGCAAAGTTACTCTCTCGTTGCCCTTTAACAGCAATTCAGCAATTACTAGCATACTCATTTTCAGCACTTATCATTATTGCGCGAAAGCATGATCTAATTTACAGACCCTAATTGAGAATCAAATTTCATTATGTCCTTTATTGGTCCTTCACGCAGAATAATGTTCATACAATACTGTACATGTGTGTGACCTCCGTTATAATATAGTTGTTGTGATGACGTTTGAGAGAAGGATAATACCTGCAATAGAAAATGATGAAGCTATATAAAGAAACGAGAAGTAAACCGATGAAATGTCACGTGTGTTTTCAAGCTCAAGGATAAGTCTCATTTCGCGGACCTACGTATATACAGAAATCACCAAAGCTAAATGCGATTTGTGACACTTGCTTTTCAAGTGAGTAAATTAAAGCGAGAGTCGAAGAGGCTTGAATAGTTTAAATGTAATCAAATAGACCATTGTACTGTCACGGTGCAAAGAATCCCTCCCAATGTATTTCACATCGGGTTTTGACGTCGCGATATTTGTATTGAAAGCACGCCAAACACTTTGCGGTTTCATATTTGACTTTGTTTGCTTTTACGATTTCACATCTATGTATGATGTTCTTCTTGACATGGTTTATAAGAAGAAATTAGGTTGTAATAACAAGCATACATAATTTCCTGGACGACCATCCTAAAGCAAATAGCCTTAAAAGCATTGCCTCGATCTACAGAAAGCAGAAGCCACTCCTAGGAATTTAAAGGCGCGTCCTCATCGGCACAATAAATTAAACACGCACAAATTCATACGATTTTGGCGCCATAAGGTGTGCATCTACAATGGTTTCCATCGTCTGTTACTTTTTTCTACACGGCTTACAGAATTTTGTAGAACCTGAAAGTGGAATGTGAAATTTTAAGCAATGTGAACGCACTTGCAATGCTTGTTAAATGCTCTATGTCTAAGATGAGATCTCAAGCCGATCTTTACTCTAAGAAAACACGGGTGCTTGCCTCCTCTCTGCCAGCAGCCAGCTCCGTCTATTTCTGCGATCGATAGCCATTATTCAGGTTTCAGAATAAACCAATCGGCACGAGGAAAGCCTATTGCAAGTGTTCAAACACACGCATGGCTATGGCGTTTGTATTGCGGGATTGTTTTTAGTGCGCTATAAACAGCTGATTTAATTCATTAATGTGTTTAAACACAGAGCAATAAATATTTACCTTCCCCATCACCTTTCGCGCGCTAATATGGCGGGGAGAATACATGGCTTCTTCGGCTTTCAGCCGGCAGGTGAGTGACGGTGGTTAGGGTGGGAGCGGTGGTGGGTGTGCGTATGTGTATTTGTGTGCGTGCGGGTGTGGGTGTGTAGGAGAAAAAGATGAAGGTCGATTAGCGGGCCAGGTTAGGGGATGGAAAGTGAAAACTCGGACAATTCCCTCCCCCCTTTGGATATTTGCCCGTGACCTTATCGTGCTTACGATGCAATTAAAGATTAAAAATCATGTTCATGTTACACGGACGGTATATTGTTCAGCATCAGTGTTCCCCAGGCTGAACACCACCTATAGTACCCTTCGCTTTCTCCCGTCCTTTTATTTCTCATCACAGTAGATTGTCAAATTGCTCGCTGTTTTACAGACTCATTTGTAAAACGCGATGACCCTGACTTGTTAAGGAGGTAACCTGTTTCTACAGGACTATACAAAGACGTAGAACGTCTCTTGTCCACAAGGTTGTCGATGAAAATGATAACAATTGAAATATTTCTCTATATTTCCGCTGTTGAATTGAAAGCGGAAAACTACATACTATTATTCCACCGGTGACAAATTGAAACTTGTCGACAATTTCGAGGTCCCTATTTAGGAGTATATTGACAAAAAACTGATGAAATCACTTTTAATGGATACAGTGCAGGGGCAGATCTAGCTTTTTGCCAAGGGGGAGGATTGACCCAGTGGCGGATCCAGGATTTTCCAAAAATCGCGGCGTTTTACTGTTTTACTTTTTTTCCCCTTCTTTTTTTCACTTGGCCGCCCAAGGGGGGGGGGGGGGATTTAACCCGCCGAAACCCCCCTTGATCCGCCCCTGCAATGTGAAGATGTATTGTCCGTAACTGTGCCATTCTTATTCGCACTAGAATCCACAGATTGAAACATGATCTACTATATTGATCGCGCTAGCTTCGAAAATGATGAGGGTCACCCAAATCAAACTTGGACCAATTTAGAGCACGAATTCGAGGGTTTTTCCTTTTAGGGCGGTAAAACTGCCAAACCTTGTGTCACAGAGGTTCTGTTTGTACATTCAAATGACAAGGTAAGGAAGATATTAGTTTTTTCCCCTTCGGAAACCCTTTCAGTTTTGAATATGTTGTGCTACAATAATTGTTCTTCTTTTTACTGTTGTTTCAAAGTTTATTTGAATCAGAAGTAGCATTGGAAATCTGTATATTTAATGATCTGGTACTTTCTTCTTTAAAGATATCAATATCCACTGTAAGAATCAATGATACTTTGTTTCTTGCCATATGGTTTACAAATAAAAAACCTTGAAGACTTTAATAAATCATTCAGCCATCGTGAAGTGTTCAGATTTATAGATATTAGTAAAGACGTAAAAAGAACAGTTTTTTTTTTCTGTCACACTACAATGTTCCGTCTAAAAACATTGTAATGCTACCACCTTTCAAGATCAATTAACCAATTAAAAATGCAATTGTGTCTTTAAGGAAAACATAAAGTTTCAGTTACAATAATACATAGGCTGCGATGTGAGGATCCTAGGAGTAAGTTAAGAGATTGTGCATCTTCCTCCGTAGATTGGGACGTGTAGGGGTAATAGATACCAGGTTGCTCGTAATATCTAGTGCAGTCCTGAGGCCCATCTCAGGCTCACTCGATATAAGAATCAATATCCTCAGGATGCGCTCCAGCACAGCGATGGTACCGATAGAGATATTGGTCTGAGAATAGTCTGCAGACATCAAGAGTTCTTGAGGATGATGGTGGTGGAGAATGATGAACCCACGAGATCACATGAAGCAAAAATGCAACTGATTGTGTTACGGTAATACATGCTATGTTCGAGGACATGCCGAACGGTAATTCGATGTCAGTCAAGAACTTTGTCGCAGACAATTGAGTTCTCTTGACACTCTTTTGATCATGGTTTGTAAAGATGAATCAGCATCATGCGAGATGAGTGGTAGATATCACATCATCATGTGATGGATCGGAGAATCTTCTTTCATCATAGTTTGTTCTTTGAAGATGAAGGAGTTTAAATAGGATTGGGAGAGAGTGGGGACTTTGTTGTCTACCTTCAGAGCTGCTGAGTTAGTGAAACGCCTAATTTGTAGCTATTCTCTAGTGTTTGTGATAAACCTTGAAATAAGTATTTGTATTAATCCTTGATAAATTATTCGATCTTTAAATATAAATACTTACCAATGAAATAATCAATCAATCAATCATTACACTGAGGCTAGTCTTCAAGAAGTCACCCTGTAATGCCTAAGTTGTACCAAGTAGAGAAAGGCACTGATTAAAGAGAGCAAGAGCTCACCTAGATCATGAAAGCAGAGAACAACTGGGTGGGAATACTTTTTTTAAAGTCGGTGCGAGAACGCTTGAACCCGAAATGATGTGAAATATCTGTTATGAGTGAAATCGTGTTATGAGTTAAATCGTGTTATGAGTTAGACTGATATCTCACAAGTTATAACATTTGTTTGATTAAATTGTAAATGAAGGAGACCGAAAGCATATCAAAGAGGGGGAATATTATTTCATTTTATGACGGCACAAAATTAACGAAAGAATCCTTCAACAGTGCACTTTAAAAAACTCAATCACTGGAGTCTTATACGTAAAACATGAAGATGCTTAAAAACATCGTTGAACAATGTTATATTGAGATGCATGGCCCTATGTGTTATCAGTGTCTGTGATATGGTGTGATATTGAAGCCCTGAAAAAAATTGCGCTTTAAAATGATCATGAAGTGCCTCAAAAAAGTAAAAATCCTTGAGTGACCGATTTTACCATACTCAATCCCCCCAATAGACTGTGGTGTTATAAAAACCGTTAGGAAAACGAAAAATGAAATATCGATTTCCAATCATAAGTATCTTGATAATCAGACGGGCGATCGGCTTGTAAAAGTCATGGGATTCCTGACTGACCTAAATGTTTATAATTATGATTGCAACATGAGCTAAATCTAGGATTTTGTTTCAGAATGTGAGGAAATGTTACCGAGTCACTTTAAACCATCACATCCCACCACCCGACAGAAGGAAATCTATAGAATGTCCGTATACGCCTTGTGTCTGAGAAATTAATCCGCTGGGCTGTCCCGGGGTATATACCCCTGATTAAAAAATGTTCTATGAGTCTCAAGTAGGCTATCATAGGTGAATTGGATCGCGTGCAGAATATATTATTACAATAATATTTCGGATAATGAGATTTTGTGGGGGAGCAGATTACAAAGATTAAGTTTGTTATGCCTGAAATTATACTTGGGATAACTCTAGGAAAGAGAAAGAGCGCTGGAGAAAGAGAGAGAGAGAGAGAGAGAGATACGGGAAATAAAATTGATTGATGTAACTCAAGAATTTCAGATGACGTGGTAAAGTTTAAAAGCCTACTTCTGACTTATCGAAACGTTTAGCTGAATTCTCCTTATCTCATAAACAATTGAGATGGGCATTGCAATGTTACCCGAAGTTTTATCGTAATGTTTGAATGTAAAATAATGAATTTTATTGAAAAGACCAATATTGTCCTGTCACTTTCAAAAGTTCCTAAAAAAATACTTCTTCCTTCCGTAATTTAATATGAATGACCTATTTTATGAGTCTATGTATTTCATGTTTTGTGTTCAAATTCTATGATTTTTTACGCACTATGATTTTTGTGTTTTTCTAAGCGCTTCTTAATTACCAAAGTCATTATTTTATTATCATTATCATTATTATCATTTTTATCATTATTGTTATTATTATTGCAATGACGACCTTCGTCATTGCCTTGTTTTCGTTCACATTCTGCCCCATTAATTGCAATGACGAACCTTCGTCATTGCCTTGTTTTCGTTCACATTATTAATATTCTTACTTCTTCTTCCTCTTCTTCTTGTCGTCCGGAATCCCATTCGCTTTGCACGTAGTGCTTGTTATTCCTATCCAGGTCCTTTTCTCTTGCTTGATTCCTTTCAAACTTCGTAGGCGTAATCTCTGATATCCAATCTAGGTCACCTACTTTTTCGTTTTGTGAAATCACTCATGCGTAAACGTCCAGGCGCCATTTTGTCCGTTTCTGGTCCATTTTAAGGCCTTTCTATTTTCCTTCCTATCTCCACTATCCTAGATCCTACAAACTTGTAACAAATTACTCTAGATAGTCTAAGAGACGTCCTTTCATCTGCGACGTATAACCTGCCCTTCAAAATGCCATCTTCATACTCAAAATTCAAATCTGAAACCGTCTTCGTCAACAATCTCTCAAATTCTTGAAAAATGGACCCCTAAATAATCTAAAACTGCCATAACTTTCTCACATAAATTCCGTTTTGTATTTAAATCACACAGTATCTTTATCTCATAATTGCACATAGCCATGCCAAATTTCACGCTCCAATGGCTTTGCAAAACATAAATAGCGCCCTCTAAAGTTCTGGGAATTGGCTTTCTTTCTCTGGCCGTATCTCCATTATGGCTTGGCAGACCCGTACCCTTTTTTGGATTTAGATACTTGAACATATGCCCTTTCCAGCCATATACAAAATTATATACCCTAACACTGACCGTCTTTGCGAAAAATGCCCTCCAAATTCGCCATTTTCAAGAAAATTCCAAAATAACTTAAATGGCGATCTTTATACTTACATCAATGAAACTTGGCACACATATGTATCCATATACGTGACAACTGTCTGCCAAGTTTGGTACAATTCGAATATGTCAGCGCAAAGTTATCGCCAAAAATGATGAATTTACTATGCATTACGTAATAGCGCGTTTAATGCGTGCAATACATTGCGCGAAGATAACAATGGTGTCAAACTGACCGCAATGAAGTGCCCAATTGCATGATACCAAGTATAGTATATGTTCACACAGAAAATTGTGAGTAAATCGCATTTGAACAAAGGTCGCTATACGAATTCCGCCGAGTTTTCGCCCGAATCTAACACGTATCGGCTATTACGTAATTTTTCAGACTACTTTTCGCCCCTTAAACGTCCTTTTTTTTCCTTGAAAATTTGCAGTGACATGCCGAGTTCCAATACGCAGGGCACCTCATGGCCGGATTTTTGAAATTGGTCAAGGGGGCCATTTAAGACGCCATTTTGTCTTATAAATCTATTTTACATCACGTGTTTCGATAGGATTATCATAGAAAAAAAGAGAGTGGTTTACGATAACAACCATGAAATTCTCTTTCTAATGATACCAAATACGGCCCATAACAAGACATAAAGAGAGAGAAAAAAAAACAATTTAACTCCGGTCGTATTACAGATCCTGTACGTTTTTCGCCCATGCATTACACGCATTGTCTATGGGGCATATCGGGTTCACGCTTTTGGCCCCCAGAACGATCTTTATTGCAATGACGAACAAGCACCAAATCCCATTGGTTTTTGCACGCAGTGCTTGCGAGCCCTTTCTACGTCCTTTCCCATATCCCAATTTCTTTCAAACTTCGTAGGCATAGTCACCACCATCCCACCAAGGTCACTGCTGAGGCCTTTCTTTCGCCCTACCTATCTCCAATATCACAGAAGCTACAGACTTCGTACAAGTTGCTCTGGATAGTCCGAGAGAAGCTCTTTCGTTTGACACGTAGAAACATGGCGTCATTGCACGCACATCGTTGTGACACGATTGCATTTCTAGTATTCTCCTTTTCCTTATCCTTATCCTTATCGTCCAAAAATCCCATTCGTTTTGCACGTAGTGCTTGTTATTCCTAGTTAGGTACTTTCCTTAGGTCCTTTTCCTTTCAAATTTCGTAGGCATCATCTCTAGCATCTCATCAAGGTCACCTATTTTTTCGATTTTCGAAATCACTCATGCATGACCGTCCAGGCGCCATTTTGTCCGTTTCTGGTCCATTTTAAGGCCTTTCTTTCTTCCTTCCTATCTCCACTATCCTAGATCCCTACAAACTTCTAACAAATTCCTCTAGATAGTCTAAGAGATGTTCTTTAATCTGCGATGTATAACTTGCCCTTCAAAATGCCATCTTCATACTCAAAATTCAAATCTGAAACCGTCTCCGTCAACAATCTCTCAAATTCTTGAAAAATTGACCCCTAAATAATCTAAAACTGCCATAACTTTCTCATATAAATTCTGTTTTGTATTTAAATCACACAGTATCTTTATCTCATAATTGCACATAGCCATGCCAAATTTCACGCTATAATGGCTTTGCAAAACATAAATAGCGCCCTCTAAAGTTCTGGGAATTGGCTTTCTTTCTGTGGCCGTATCTCCATTATGGCTTGGCAAACCCGTACCTTTTTTTGGATTTAGATACTTGAAGATATGCCCTTTCCAGCCATATACAAAATTATATACCCTAACACTGACCGACTTTGCGAAAAATGCCCTCCAAATTCGCCATTTTCAAGAAAATTGAGAAATAACTTCAAATTGCTCTAAATTAGCGATCTTTATACCTACATCAATGAAACTTGGCAGACATATGTATCCATATACGTGACAACTGTCCGCCAAGTTTGGTACAATTCGAATATGTCAGCGCAAAGTTATCGCCCAAAATGATGAATTTACTATGCATTACGTAATAGCGCGTTTAATGCGTGCAATACATTGCGCGAAGATAAAAATGGTGTCAAACTGACCGCAATGAAGTGCCCTTTCGAATGATACCAAGTATAGTATATGTTCACACAGAAATTGTGAATAAATCGCATTTGAACAAAGGTCACTACACGAATTCCGCCGAGTTTCCGCCCGAATCTAACACGTATCGGCTATGACGTCATTTTTTCAGACTGCTTTTCGCCCCATAAACGTTCTCTTTTTTCCTTGAAAATGTGCAGTGACATGCCGAGTTCCAATACGCAGGGCACCTCATGGCCGGATTTTTGAAATTGGTCAATGGGGCCATTTAAGACGCCATTGCGTCCTATAAATCTATATTACATCACGTGTTTCGATAGGATTATCATAGAAAAAAAAAGAGTGGTTTACAATAACAATTATGAAATTCTCTTTCTAATGATACCAAATACGGCCCATAAAGAGACATAAAGGGAGAGAGAAAAAACAATTTATCTGCGGTCATAATACAGATCCTGTACGTTTTCCGCTCATGCATTACACGCATTGTCTATGGGGCATATCGGGTTCACGCTTTTGACCCCAAGAACGATCTTTATTGCAATGACGAACATGCACCAAATCCCCTTGTTTTTTGCATGCAGTGCTTGCGAGCCCTTTCTACGTCCTTTCCCATATCCCAATTTCTTTCAAACTTCGTAGGCATAGTCACCACCATCCCACCAAGGTCACTGCTGAGGCCTTTCTTTCGCCCTACCTATCTCCAATATCACAGAAGCTACAGACTTCGTACAAATTGCTCTGGATAGGGCGAGAGAAGCTCTTTCGTTTGACACGTAGAAACATGGCGTCATTGCACGCACATCGTTGTGACACGATTGCATTTCTAGTTATTATTATTATTATTATTATTATTATTATTGATATTACTATAATTATTGTTGTTATGATTATTATAATAATTATTATATTGTGTACCAACCATCCTTGAAGACCGACAGAGGTCCTATCCTGATATCCACACATTATCAATGGACCCATTGAAGAGCAGCGATTATATGTGTTTTGTTATCAAAGGCAGATGTAATCATAGAAAATGTCCGGTGTTGATTTCATGTTTTCATCTCTCACAAAAAAAATGGACAAAATGCTATTGATTGAGTTTATTCTAAAATATAGCAAGCATGTGGTTCAGTTCCAGCCGAATATTGTCCGAAAGTTTTGTAGATCTTCAAACCGCAACATGAGGCTCCACTCCGCATGCTCGTCTGAATGGTTAATCCCAAGTACATACAGTGTACGTGCTTTTTATAATTGAAGGTCTTTCCATGGAAAGCAGGGGCTTACGCAGGGGGGGGGGGGGGGGGGGGGTTGGGGGTTCAAACCCCCCCTTTGGTATTTTTATGTGTGTAAACCCCCCTAAAAATACCTAAACCCCCCCCCCTTGGTTTTTTTTTTTTTTTTTTTTTGTATTATTAAACGAAGAAAAATGTCAAATTTTCAAATTTCGAGACCAAAAAAAAAAAAAAGTGTCCGCTTACCCCCCCCCCCCCCCCCCCCCCCCCCCACTGAGCGACTTTTCGGCCGGCGCGATTTTCAAATTTTCGGGAGCAAAATATTTTGGGCCCGATTTTAAAACCCCCCCCCCTTGAAAAAATCCTGCGTACGCCCCTGATGGAAAGTTAGTATAAAAGTGTAAAATGTGTCTTGCTCTAGGGATGAATTGCAAGAAATAAATATTTCTTGTTACACGACATGCCAATTACAGGGAAAGTTTTAAAGAATGTGTTTCATATCATTATCTTTATTTTTAGACCAACACAAGGCCGGTGATTGCCATAAAGATACAAGCTAACTGACTCATTGAGAAGCAGTATCCCAGCCCGTGTCGTAATCGACAACGTTCCTTTATATTTGTCAACGTGTGCAGACTACAACACAAACAAGGTAAGTCGTTTATTATTAACGTAGCTTCCAAATCACAGAATGGCAAAGATGTTTATGCTTGGATAACCGGTGCTTACAACTAGCTTGAAATCCGATCGATAAGGCCCGGTCACACAGGGAGGACGCATGGGGAACGCACGGCCAGCGCATGGAAAATTAGCAATTTTGGCCAGTGCGTTGTCGTTCGCTAGGCGTGCGTCATCACTCGTTACTCGTTCGTCGAGCGCGCTGGACCCACGCTATGCATTCGTCGCCATACGCTGTGTGCGTCGGGATTTTTTGAGCATGCTCAAAAACGTGCGCCGAGCTCGACGCATGAATGTACACGCCAGAGGCACGCCAGACATGCGTGGAGCGCGCTAGACCAGCGCCAGACATGCGCGGAGCACACGTCCTGTATACGCACAGCGCGCTAGCTACACGCTGTGCATTTTGTGTCAGCTCGGTAGCTTTTCCAAAATTATGACAAAAGTTAGGCACACGGCCTTTTCCGATTTCCAATGCGCTGGCCGTGCGTCGTAGAACGCGGTGCATGCGTGGACCATTCGTCCAGCGCGCTAGCAACACGCTGTGCATTCGTGGAAGTTGTTATCATGTGCGCTCTGTGTGCGCCCTGTGTGCGCCCTGTGTGCGCCCTGTATGCGTCCAGCGCGCTAGCAACATGCTATGCATTTGGTGTCAGCTAGCTGTAGCTTCGACAAAAGTTGGGCGCACGACAACGCACTGGCCAAAATTGCAAATTTTCCATGCGCCGGCCGTGCGTCCCCCATGCGTCCCCTCTGTGTGACCGGGCCTTAAGGATTTGGCGCAATTTGGGGTTCTGGTATGTGCCCTTCCGATTTCCTATTTTTAGACACGATATTTTTTTCCGGTTTAGATCTGACTGGATGAATAGTGATGTACCACATTACCAATCGTGTTGACTTCCAGAACTTATACCTGTTTCCATACGATATAAATTTGTGGCGTATCCATTCGGCGTTTCCCCCATTTTAAGGCCCCTCCCCCCAAAAAAAAAAAAAAACACGCGGTGGTCTTCTTCATTAGGGCTATCCATCTGATTTCACCATCTTAATTTTATGGATATGCCATTGCAAATTTTCTTTTGTGACACATTATAAAAATTCGAAAAATGATTACGAGATAAATTCACAACACCCATCCCGGTGTTACCGTTACAAAACGCTAGAAAATCTTAGACATTTTGTAGACAGATATCATTCATCATGTATCGTGTATCGCGTATATGCATGAAACATTATTTTGGTAGGATGAATTCAAGTACTCCATTGAAATTTCTGAGTAAACTAATATTGGAGCTTGGAACGTCTATTTTGTTCACTCTAAATCAGGCTGCAAGTTCGGTAAAAGTATGCTAGGTTTTTTCCTCTTGAATCCTTTGCCCTGAGGCGGCCATTCGTGTAACTTTATTTTCTTAAAATAAAGAATTGTTTAGAATTCTAGTTTCCTATCTTCCCTTCAAATTGAGCGCTTCTCTGATGAATGCCTCGTCTTTGCTGCCATGAGAAACGGATATGAGAGGTTCCAAGAAATTCACTGGCTGTCATCATCAGTTGTGTAACGTGTTCATACAAGATCTGAGAGCTGTTATTTCCATTTACATGTATACACGTCTTCAGATAATTTTTGTTATCATGGTTCGTTTGATTTCGGAGCAATCTGACGGTTTGAATGGGCTTTTACACACTACGATTTGATCTCTTGCAGATATCTCAATGATGAATATATTATGTTGAAAATAAGGAAAATCATCAGACAGTTAAAAAAACAATTAAGACAATAGACATAAGCCCAAAACATGTAGAAACTCAATGGCAGATTTGCTACATTACGCGGCCGATGTGTACCTAATAACATTTTGAGTACAAATCCCACCCACCAATTATATAACACGTACGAGTGTTTTTAGTCTTCACCTTGAATTTAAATTTTGACCACGATCCCATCTTCTGATCAAAAATTGAATCTAGTATATATGTAGAGTAAAGTATCAACTACAACATAGTAAAATATGAAAAACATCAGAGTAGGGATCAATGAGATATATTCCAAAAGAACAAGGGCAAATATTACCTAGTCTAATCAAAGTCAATTGTTTTCCTTTAAGTGGCACTATGTTGACGTCATATTATTCTAACAGCACACGTAATATATGAAATTGCATCTCCAATTCGAAGTTTACCCATGACGTCAAGTTCATGCATATCAAATATCATTCAGGGCCCCGTCTTACAAAAAGTTGATATCAATCGTAACTTATTTGCGATTGATATCAATCGTAACTATGTACATAAGCGATAGGAGACTGCAAACTTGCGATTGATTGGAGGACTTACGATTGATTTGGATCGATCGTAACTCTTTGTAAGACGGGGCCCTGATATATCAATTAATGTATGACAGAAATATGGTCAATGATAGAAATAAACAAAAAGGGCCTAGATGACGACACGCATCAGTAATTAATTAAAACAAATCTTCGTTAGGATCAATAATCAGGACTGTGTATCCTACCTACTACAATTACTGTACTGTAAAACAGATAGAGTGACAAATTCAAATTTAGCAAAAACTTGAGGTGGACTTTGTTTTCAAACTTTATTAAAAACGCGTAATATACAGCGTAAACAAGATGAAGTGATTGGACTGATAACCAGCAGTTTGACCGGTTACACAAGCTACAAATTGTCCCATGTGTACCTGTGCAGTTTCTCGTGATATTGTATTACCTATATAAGTAAGTGCTTCCCCTTTAGGGTATTCAGGGAAACTGGTATTGCCATGGAGTAAAACGACACTTGGGTCGGAGAGAGATGAAAAGCGAAGGGGGAGGGGGTTGGGGATTCCTTAACAATGATTTGAAAGCTGCATAAATTCTCTCCGCATCAATTTTCCTAATTGATGCAAAAACAATTTTTGGAAAGATAAAACTTCATAAAGCTCATAATGAACTAGCCAATTTAATTCTGGGCTACTCGGTAAGATCTGACCTTTGTTAAAGTGAACTTTTACTTGAAGCAAACAGAAGGATATTGAACTGCATTTTGTTTGTCAGCTACCTGTTATTGCACAAAAAAATATATATCTTCGTATTATCAACATAAATATTTCACAATGCATGTTGAAGATACGCGGCCATTATCCATTTATATTGTAGCAAGTAGAATGAACCTATATTTACAATTACACGTAGAATACATCACCATTTAGACAAGTAGAAGACACTGCAGACACGTAGAATACATCTATATGAACAACAGACAGGTATACTACATCTATATCTACTACATACACGTATACTATATCTATATCTTCTAATGACACGTATAATACATCTATAAATTATCTACTACAAACACGTTTGCTACACCTACGGTATATCTTTACAGACACGTAGACTACATTTTTTTGAATTACAGACACGAAGAATACATCTATATCTACTGCAGACAAGTTAAATGGATATACACTGTTGGTCATAATGGTGGAATAATTATTTTACCCCAATTTATTGAATGGAAAAATTCCTCTGTAGTGCCTTGCATTATGGTTCAAGGCATGCCCACATAGTAGATATTTTATGTTGGGGGTCGGGGCAAAATGCATTGAATTATTGACAATTTATTGCATTTTCTTTGTTTTTTTAGTTTTTGTGGGGGCGTCGACGTACCCTAGCGCCCGCTGTGTACAGTCATGATTCATTGGCTAAGCAATGGCCTCGTTACTGTGAGCCCCCAGGATCAAAATTGTGTCGATGTGCTATATAAGAGCCCTTTTATGAGGTAATAATCCTCATTACTGTCAGTTATGACTTAAAGACGTAGGTCCCCTAGTTGATGAGCATTGTAGGACACACATGCTTTAGAAGTCACGCAAAACAAACACTCCCCAATTGTCATTCAATAAAATCTGAGAAAGTTTACTATTATCTAGATCTATAAGGAATAAATCATTGTCAAAATCATTCAATAAATTGGGGTAAAAAATAATTATTCCACCATTATGACCAACAGTGTATCTCAATTACAGACACAAAAACAACGTCTCACGTATACTACATATATATCTACTACAGACACGTAGACCAGTACATCTATATCTACTGCAGACACGTATCCTACATCTATATCTATTAAAGACACGTATACTACATCTTTATCTACTACAGACATGTATACTACATCTATATCTACTACAGACAGGTATACTACATCTTTATCTACTACAGACACGTATACTACGTCTATATCTACTACAGACACGTATACTACATCTTTATCTACTACAGACACGTACACTACGTCTATATCTACTACAGACACGTATACTACATCTATATCTACTACAGACACGTATACTACATCTATATCTACTACAGACACGTATACTACATCTATATCTATTAAAGACACGTATAATACATCTATATCTACTACAGACACGTATACTACGTCTATATCTACTACAGACACGTATACTACATCTATATCTACTACAGACACGTATACTACATCTATATCTACTACAGACACGTATACTACATCTATATCTATTACAGACACGTATAATACATCTATATCTACTACAGACACGTATACTACGTCTATATCTACTACAGACACGTAGACTACATCTATATCTACTACAGACACGTAGACTACATCTATATCTACTACAGACAAGTAGAATATATATATTTCAATTACAGACACAACATCTATACTAAATACATTTAGGCCGCATTGTTTTCATGGCGATTAGAACAAAAGCGTTTTATCCATGGATCTAAATAATGAACAATAATATCCCACACAAAAAAATTGACTAAATTGACTAACTGCACATTAATTTATATTTGTTTTGTGGTCACCACTAAAGATTCTTCTATGAAATGCATTTACTGAATGAAAAGATCCAATTAAAATAAAACACGATGCAATATTCGTAATAACTATCTCTGTTTCGAATGTGCCGCGCGATAAACTGAACACGCGAAGGTATTACTCGATACTGTGAAACGATCTGTGAAACGGTTGTAGACGAGAAACAGCACGATACATACCCCCTCCACAAAAAAAAATCTATATTTGGCCGGTGCTAACTGAGCTCAAGGAACAATTTCACGGTGTCACAACTCGACGGAAGTATTATTAAAGGCCGTTGCGTGTGGGCTCCTAGAGCCTTTATTGTTTCATACGATTTTCTAATTTTACAGGCTATTTCACCTCGATCCCGGTAGACTCTACGAGGTTCGCTCTTTGGTCAGTCGACACCGATCAGGAGAGATATGAGGAAGATGTAAAGAGAGAAATAGGGAAGAGATTGTGAGGAGAAGCAGTTGTACAAACAAGAATTGCTTTGCGCTCTCACAGGGATTGTATACTTCTGAGAGAGCCGTAACTACTTACTACCAGCATAATTGCATTAGGGCGTTCACCTGAGTAGAACAATTGTGGAAAATATTCATAAATATCAGATATTGTTAGATATAATTAATCATTTTAAATCATTGAAATAAATCAGGAAATAATTAGGGGATTTTACCCTTTTTTTAAAATGAGTTATTGTATTTGAAGAAAAAAACGATCACTAAAAAAATCTTTAAATTTGTTTTCATAAACATCTCCTTATATTCTTAAAAACAAAAGTACAAAGTAGGATAACAGGAAATGACGTCAATAAACGCATGATTTGAGTGTAGTCTGTCACAAAAATTCAAAGGAATCTAATGTCTTTTTGAAGAGATATATACATAATAAAGGTATTTTTGTCATTTTGTAGTTATATTTTACTGTGTTAACGTCAAGAAAAGGATCATGTGATGGATTTCATCAAGATCACTTGTTGAAAAAAAGAAAGAATTTGTCATACCTATTTCAAATAAATTACATTTCATAGATGGATAGAGAGAAAGAAAGAGAGAGAGAGAGACAGAGAGAGAGAGTAAGACAATTGAAGAAGAAGAAAATTGTGATAGAAAATAAAGAATTGTTACAAATGTTTAATATACCTCTGTGTTCATAGAATTGTATGATTATTCATATGATCATTATTGGTGCTTCAGGTTGGGTATGAATGCCTTGGCGTTTTTATAAACCGTTAAATCATAACTGGAGGTAACCTTAATCATCACTACACGGTATCTACTTGTTTCGTTCCGTTAACTTCTTTGGAAACAGTGATAGTCAGTTTACTTTCTTTTCAAATTTATGATGGCAAGTATTGATTCATATTTTTTTCCTGTATAATCTTCTACTCTGTTTTGTTCTTTGTAATTGAATACACGATAACTTGATGTTAATCAGGAAAAGAATAACATTGAAGAAACTAAGGGATTGTGTAGATTGTATCATGATTACGCTAGAAGTATTAATTTTGATGCTATCATTGAGAGCTCTCTCCACGGTTTCAAGTTTGTGTGAGTTTGCTTGAGGCGGACTGAACGTCAAATACAGGATTGAACCAAAAGTAGAAGAACAAAAATCGTGTTCACATACACTTCTACATGGGCGTCAGTCTGTCTCTGCCCAGGGGCTAAGCCGTCCGGCGATTAGGTTTAAAGCGGTAAAGTTCCGGCATCACACATGGACCTTTAAATAACCCTATTTATATTATGTTTTTAGTGAATGTTTCATCTTCAGATTTTCATCATAACCACTTTACCGTAAAGCCCACCGCACACTACACGACCGTCCTGCGATTCGGTTTTACATGTTTGAATGTTCGAAGCTGTAATTCCTACGAAATAGACAATTTGTCAATTTTTCTCCATTACAAAAAAAAGTGACTTATAAAAGGTAAAAGTTGAGGTCCTATTCTTAATGAACAAACTAAATTAGAAATACTGCTCATTACTGCTGCTTTGAAGCACTTTTATCAATCCAGTCACAACGTTGACATTCTGGCGAACATGAAATTGTAAACTTACACTGCAACTGCAACACAACAACAATGGAATCTTGAAATAGCAAGAGAAATAGAGGTTACCAGCCAGAGGAAAGAGAAAACTAAATGAATGAAAATTCATGAGAAAAAGGAAGTGAGGAAAATACGGTTGAAAAACCCAGACAAGGCATTTACAGGTGTAAAAATGCAAGCTAAAGTAATAAGAAGATGTCTTTTCAAGTACAAATCCGAAAGAGTGTTATATAGGAATAAAGATGTTTGTGAGGTAGAAAGGGAAAGGAGAGAGTGTTGAGGTTGAGTATTGGAATTTCCAAATGACAAGACACCGCATGGGGGGTATTATACAAGCCTGGTATCAGACAACGAACGGAAAATCAATTCAGCCACAAAACCAAAATGTTCTGATCAACACGATGAACATGAAAAGAGAGGTTGTGATCGAAAAAATAAAAGAGTGTAAGGGGTTTTGAAAACGATAAAGAGAGATATGAGTGAAACAGAAACAAAAATAGAGGAAGAAAGAGAGAGAGAGAGAGGAAAAAAAAGAAACGAGAGAGAGAGAAAGAAAGAGAGAGAAGGAGGGATACATAGACTTGTTGAAGGTGAAAATAAGGAAATAAAAAAATAGTTGACAGTACTAGGAGAAAACATTGACAAATTGTGTTGAGAAATCTAGACACCGACTCCTCGCGGTGAAAGAATATATAAAAAACGGGATTTCTTTAAATTTATTACACAAAATAACAAGAACATTATACCAAACATTTGCTTTTTATCTACACGTCAATCTCAGTGGAAACTGAAACGGTGCATTACCTACACCACCTTTACGGTTCAAGGGCAAAGTAACATAATCACATGCTAGAAGGTCACATCCTGAAGCCCGTGATAAAGATCACAACCTTGGAACTGTACCATTGTCAGTCAAGGCCATGGCCTGAAGACTGTTTCTGGATAGTTTGGCTCACATTCCTTTAGGTATATGATTGTTTCATTAATCTTATTTTAGTTGACAGGGCTCGTAGTTCACGATAAAAACATGACATTTCCAGAAAGATGGGACCCACTTGGAAGAGTTCATTTCACATCTGTATGTTCGTCGCATCCTCCCATGATTCTTGTCTCCATTGTTGCCTTCTCCGCCCAGATATTGTAGCTGAAAACATACCTGTGCCGGGGACTCTCGTTTTCTGGCTGGAGGCGCGGCCCTTTTTAACTGACATTTCTCGAATATCACATCATGTGTTAGGTTACCCGTCGCCTCCTTTGTGAGTGTTGTAAGCCGAAGCCGTCACAACTCTAGCAATTCCACCGCAAAGATAATCACATACCGTATCTTATCGAATTCTGATGAAACATTTGGTCATATTAATACCGTTTCCCTATGTCAGCTATAGTGTATTTTGTTCGAACGATATCAGTTCGATGACCTGTTTTCGTACCTTGTAAATGATGTTTTGAATGTAATACAATTCTCGACAACTGTAGCGCCGCAATAGAAATGTTTCCGATTACAAACAGTTCTAGACATAAAAATCGAGTTGACATGCCAAAACTTTCGATGTTTAGGTAATACTCATTTCAGACTCAATTATAACCAGATTAATTTTAAAAAGAGTAAACATCTGTGGTACTTCATGCCTATGAAGTTTAAATTCGTAATATAAAGAAATATGATCTAAGAGCTTTCTGCTTTCACCTCGTATTCAGATGAGACGGGTGATTTCTCATTGATGTGGGGATATTATGTAGATGCATTCTATCCCGTGGGTACATTCCTTCAATATTGAATAATTCATCTAATGTAAGGTCCGCAGGGGTCTCTTTTATAAGGTTAGAATCGTACATCTTTCGGCAAGAGGAATGAAATGTTGCGCAAATCGAAAGTTACATCGCTGGCCATGAATATTAAATTGTTTATATTCTCAGGTGAAATATTCCAAAAATGATTGCAATAATGTGTGCCTTCCTAGTGAAAAATAAAAATAAAAGGGATAATTGCAATTTTTAAAGCTTTGGTATAGCCGATGTTGGAAATATTTCTCTCTATTAATTAAATTATTACTATTCCATAAAACAGTATATAATAGGGGAATTAATTTCAGTGAAGAGAAGCTTTCATAACGTAAGACAAAGATCATATTCTTGTGTTGAAAGCTTCGGAATTAGTCAATACAGATGTTAATCATCTTTGGATGTTCGGAGATCATCCACACCTACAAATGTATTTACATGACTTTTAGCAATGGTTTTAGAAGTCTATTATGATGCAGATTTTGTTTTGCTTCAACGTTATCAAAGTTGATCTACATTAAATGATTGAATGATTGCCGTTAGTGATCTTCTGGCATTCAGCATTATAATCATCATCAACTATTAGTACTGTTTAATTTAACGTACTTAATCATAAATGAAATAATCATATATCCTGTTTCATTCTATAAAGTTTACAACATTGATAGTAAGTTTTTTGCAAGTATTGAAATATTGTTATGACTGCATGTTGTATGGGTGAAGCCATTCAGTACCCAGGCGGATTGTAAACATTCCATTACCTTTTAATGACCCACTACCAAATGTAATAAATTAAAACAATTATCTTAGGCAGCAGAGACTCCATTAGAAACATTACGTATCAAGGTTTATAAGAACACGTTGGACAGGGGAACGGTTTAATAGAGGTCGGTGATATGCATCACGGTTAGGAGCAATCGAGCGACTCCCGTAGGAAATTAATTCTCACAATCTATTTTCGTGCCGTTTCATCATGTATATCCTAGGGCATAATTTACATTCAATTAGATTGAAGCATGATAAATGGTTTTTAAAGAAACGGTCGCTTTTATTTTTACATTCTTACTAATTGTTTTTAATGAATTTTGTATCGAGCTTTTAGGCCGACCTAGATCCAGCAAGTAAACAATAAAACGGTAAAGGCCTGGGCTTATGTTGACAGGAGACGATCTGTGTGAGCCCATATTAATTTGATGAGGAAGGAATTGATGGCGAGCAGCGGTAAAAAGCGAAGTTTGACAAAGAGATTAAATCATACAGGGTATGCCCTCCGAAATTGAAACCGCCCTCTTTGAGCTAGAGACGGCAATGCGTCACCAAAACTTGTAAGAGCCATAAGGATCTTCAAAGAATAACATTAGATTTATTGTTCATGTCTTGACATATTTGACGACCAAAAATATGTAATCCTTATCGATGCGTTTTGAAAGTTCTGCTGTAAAGTAATCACTTGTAAAATGGAGTTATTCGCATTACCGGTTTGTAAACACTTGTTCATTACACTCCATTGATTTAAAGCCATTAGCACTGTCTACCTTAAAGTAAAAATAGATAAGAAGCGAACGTAGCATGGCTGCTTCCTAAAGAAGCGTAATCTTCTGTTATCTGAAGTGCATGAAATTCAGTGAATATCGCAAACTTACTTCAAAATATCTGCTTTAAATTGCCAAATGAATATGCACCATTTAATAATGGTTCAGCTGCTATTACAACATTTGACAAAATACAGATTTTCGTTGTAAATATTACAATTATTCTACAACTACATAACTACTATTACAACTACTGCTGGTACTACTACTACTACTACTACTACTACTACTACTACTACTACTACTACTACTACTACCACCACTACTACTACTACTACTACTACTACTACTACTACTACTACTACTACTGCTACTACTACTACTTATATTACTACTACTACTACCACCACCACTACAAATTATATTACTATTACTACAGTAATGATGTTACCATCGAACTATTCACTACATTTCTGCCGACATAACTACATCTGCTTGTAAACTGATATCACTGTTATTGAGTTTGATGCCGCTGTAATAATCAAGAAATGAGTATAGGCAAGAAATATATTAATCATTGTTAATATATTATAAGTAGTATAGTGACATCGTGTTAACAACACGACAAGACGTCCTACACAGTATTGATGTGAAATGTATTATTCAAGACATCCTCAGCACCCCTTCTTCCTTCATAATTTTCTTTTCATTGCTACAACCTCTCCATCTTTTCTGGCACTTGGCTTCGTGAGGTGCTACGGGCCATGCACGCTCCTACTGCCATTCTCTAATCAACCACTGTTCATGTCATATCCTCTCCTCTTTCTTCATTATTAATCGACTATCTGTGTACTAACCAGTTTCGATTTTAATATTGTATATCAAGCTGTGTTGACAGCGCTCTCTTCACTTATCAAAAGAATCCATTATCTATTGACAATTTAAACCATGCAGTCAAAAAGAACCTCACAAATTTAAGGTAAGTCTGTATTTCCTATTAAAGAGCCTCGAAATGAATTACAATGCATAGCACGAGATTTTGAAGTTAGTTTATGATGCTTTGTGATATGATTTATTGAAATCTTGGTCAATATTGGTATGCCCATCGCAGGAAGCTCATTTTTATTAGACCAATACACCGATACCAGCTTGTACGCAAGAATATGGGTTAGGTTACATAAATAAAATTAAAAATAATATCGGTCAGGAATAAGATTTTCTTGCAATTTGATAAGACACCGGTTGTGATATAAATTGTGATTTCATTTTAATCTTCAGAATAAAGTTTATCGGAAATGTACTTACTTACCGGCGTGGACACATTTTTGATCGCCGAAACATTTTGATTATATCAAGCTGTAAATCGTTGTATACATTATGTTTTTTTTCCCCTATTCATTATCTTCTCTGCGACATTGTATTTCATTCAATTAATCTTAAGAATTAGAATACACTAGAAAAAAATGACAAATGATTCGAAACAGACCAATATAGGCCTACATTCAAAGAAAATAATTTATTATCATCACGTAATAAAAATATTAGTGATAGAATCATGATAACTGAGGTTGACGAGGTAAACGACCAACATAATGCTAAAAGCTGAAAACTCCTTCATCTACTATCAGTTGAAGCGCACTTAGGATGGGATGTTTTATATCGTCTGCGGGATTATGCTTTGAAATACTCTTCCGCCCTTTCAAGTCAAATGCAAATCTCAGTGTTTTCTCCTTATCTCTTTCCGGATAATTGGTTTTTCTGAGGCCCTAAGCAGTATGCACTCTGAACGAAACGTTGTTGTCTTCTGTAGTTCTTAAACATCACGTCTGTCTAAAATCACAGAACAATCGCGATAAAAGAGGGGCACAGTGGTGACCTAGATGACGGAGGGGTCGGTCAATTTGCGATGAAGGGGCGGTCTTTTTCAGGGTAATTGACATTGATTGCGGGCCATAATTACCATACACCATTTCTTTCGGGAAATATGTAAATTTTCCATTATGACGCAGTACTGAATTGCCTGTCAATTTAAGAGAGTGCGCTTTTGTTCATCTATTGCTTGTAAGCACACATTCACAAAATCAAATGCGTATTTTTCCTGGAAGAGACAAAAAAAACAAGAAGTTGGATAAAATGATTAATCATTTAATATCAGGTAAATTTCGTCAAAATGAAAATACAAACGAAAGAGCAAAGTAAGAGCAATTTAATGAAAGATAATATTAATACAAAATTGTGGTTATAAAAAAAAAGGAATAATAATAATTCAAAATTGCCTTATAGCACTTGTGGATGTAAATAACAAAACTAGAGAAAAACGAGAATCCATTACGAGAATATTAATCCATGTTGAGACCTTTATGAGATATAACTTTATCGAGATTAATACTTAAATAAATGATGTTTATTCCTTTATTTTCTTAATGGTCCAGATAAACCACCACCAAAAGAAAAAAAAGCCACGTTTTAACAGCTTTTACTGTTGAGAAGCTTTTTGTACTAGGACATTTAAATATCGCCATTGTTCTAGACGATACTCACAAACTTTACTTGGAATGTTATAATTTATTTATATTAAATTTGTCTGATGAATAATTATTGTCAACAATTAAATTAGATGTGAATTAATTTCAGACCAGACAATGTAGACTAATAAACTAGGTCGAAATAAGCATGAAAGAGTAATAATTCTTATGCGAAATGCTAAATTTCAGCGGGTTGAACCATGTTTGGCATGCTGCAGCTACAACCGGCGGAGTCACATGTATAGTGAGTAGTACGCTATTCCACCTATAGTTTGAGTTCAGTGTGAGTTCGTGAATAATGCAAGGGCTTTAAACCATGTAACGATGATATACATCGAAATAGCACAATGTATTGAGAATAACGATTGAAAGCTGTGATTCATATTTATTATAGACTTGTTATCCAGAATTTTTCACCCAATGTACTTTCCACTCGATTTGCCTCATGACATCTGCCGATTTCTAACCAGCTTTGATTCTATCATTTCTCGCGTCAGGATTGCAGTCAACCATTTCCTATTTATAACGTTCCAAATCGCGCGGTGACGTTGCCATAAGTTACATTTATTCTTTTCATCGATCCATTTTGATAACTTTATCGCTAGTTCACAATTCCAGACAAGGGGAACAAGCAAAACGTTATTGACTGTTTTGACAATCAGTGTGTTCATTCTGTGTCACAAGTTGGTATTGGGTTGATTTGTGGTGTCAACGCGAAAAGAGAACTCAGCCGCGATTTGAAAAGAGATTGGAAACGATTTTTCGTTTCAATAACTAAATGTACTTGAGCTACAAAGGAAAGGGTAAAAAGCCATTGACCATTATTCCGTCATAAATATGTACATGAGACATACACACGCACACGCATAGAGTGGGTGGCAAATTGACGATCAACAGATAAAGGATTTTTTTAAATTGATAGCATTTAAATTCTATTTGTTTCTAATAACTAGTAAAACAAACTGTTGTTGAAACTTTAAAAAAAACACGTCATTTTGACAGTGATTGACTCAAAACGGGCAAAATGATAGAAGGTGGATCCATATTAATTCATTCAGAATCATAATGATTAAAGGTACACTTTGATGAAAAACAAAGCAAATTATTCTCGACTTTTCTAAGGCAACGGAAGAAAGTATACTTCACACGTCAACACAAACGGAAAGGGTGCATCGATAAGATATCCAAATTTACAACTTGCCCCCAAAAGTCGGAATATTCGAATCGATCGCTTTGACACTGATAGCAGGAGATACGCAGTTTTTCATATTTTTTTTAGATCTAGAAAACTCATAGCGTCGAAAACTGAGGAAAAGATGGGACGAGACTTAATGGAAATCGGACATTGACGTCCATAAAACATATATACTTTCTATTGGTTTCTTTACAATAATCTAAAGTAGGTTTAAGACTGTTTTATCAACAAGGTCAAGAGAATTAAAGAGAGCAAGAAATGAAAATAGCGGAACGACAGAGTGTGAAAAATACAATTCGGAGGAAGAAAAAAAATCTTCAAATCCTCTAGGGATAGGCCTATTGAATACATATTTTGTATTTTATATTATCCCCTTGTTTTTCCCTACAGTTACCAGTAACCCATTTCTAACTTGTAAATAATTATGTTATGTAAGCAAATGCCAATTAATTGTATGTGTTAGAGAACAGACAAATATCCATTAATGTACATATGGTCATTTTTCTGAGCAAAGTCTCGAAGCATAATTAAACATCGAGTAAGCCCTATTAAAATACCAAAAATGGTGTAAAGCAGTTTCCATGTTTAATATTAACCAATTACTTTCTTGGCGCGACTACTTTGGTTTCAACTTTTTGTAGCATATTGTTAATTGTTATTTTTGTAATTTTCCACCCTTTACATTTATACACGGCTCTGATAATAAACAATTTTTTTCTGAATTAACATTTTTAAAATCATAATGGTGAATAAAATTTGAATTCGAAACGGTTATTTGCCGAGTATCATAGATAATAAAACGTAAACATACATTTCCTTGTCGCTTCAGATATTAGTCCGGATAAAAGATAAACCTCTCTTCAATAATTTAATTCATAACTTTAAACCTACATCTGAAAAATGAAGAAAAAAAATGAGAAAAAAAGCAAGAGGTAGTGGGAATTCCTCCGTCTTAAAAAACCTCTTCAAAAGCGAGAAAGTGGAGTGGCTTCTCCAAAGTGGCCAAGAGGGAAAGATAAAAAGTAATATTCCTCGCACCAGTTGTTTTTTGTACTAATCGTTTGATAAACAGAACCTAAAATTCTTGTTATGATATCTTTCTCTTGTAGTATTGGTGTAGTTGTTCGCTTTGGGAGTAGAAGGGGGTCACACTTTGCTTTTTGGAAGCGTAGTGAAAGTGTGCGCCTTCTTCTTGTTTTATAATAACGTCTTTCTACACTTCACAATATTCCTAGAATGTTGTGACGTCACTGTCAAAACAGTTGGCAAGAATGCCGAATTAATACGGGATGACGAGGTGGCGGAGGAGGGTTCTCATTTGACTCATCTATGTCATCTCCAGTATGGAATGGACAAAACTAATTTTCAAAACTATCAAACTACTGATAATACATGAGATTTCATCAATGAAGAGAAGTAAATAGCACTATAAATGATCTAAAAGTAAATGACTATGATTGTGTAGGAGTTTGGTTTATCTACTAGTCAAAAGGGAAAGCAAGTAAGAAAAACAACACCTCAAAAATGATTTTATAAAGTATATAGATTATTAACAGCTGGTTCAAACGTAGCCAATATTTGAAACTTTGTTATGAGCACTTTACTCTCCAATGAGTGTAATAAATCACATCTTGTACATTACCACCTAGTTGATATAATAGATGTTGCTGTTGTGTAAGGATATTTAGGAATAGTAACAAAACACCACCCTCATGTTTTAAAGAACAAAATAACTAAACGCTATAATTATGGTGTGTGGGGGTGTGTGCGTGTTTGTGCAAAGGGCACTGCTGCAGTCGTGTGTGCTCGTTGTGTATTGTTCTATCACCATGTCAGCACTGTTTTCTTCTTTAAAAAAAAAACAGAACAAAGCAAACCTAGTTTGAAGTATTTATATCTCCAATGCACACTAATTGATAATATCACTTGCGATTCTCCAAAATGAAGTAAAATGCAACAGAGGAAAAAGAAGAAAGAAAGAAAAAGAAAACTCCTTTGACTACCTGGAAACGAAACGTAAGATAGATGCTATGTAATTGAAATATCAATTACAATCTGACATTGTACTGATTTTATCACAAAATTTGCTACAAATTTATATAATAAACAATAAGACGTATCGGTGCATATGAGGTATTTTTTCTCAAACTACATACCTTTTCATGTTCTGTCCTCTGCAATTGTCATCGACATGTTTTGCAGGATTGTTGTATGTATATGATTATATCGCAGGGCGAGTTGGTGGAAGTGTGACGGAGTTGATAGGATGTTGTTACACCGTCAATATTAGCGCAAGATTCACAGGGGATGCGAGAGCTGTCTAATGTGCAAATCTCGAGAACACTGAATCGCAGGAAAACCTTGGCGAATATTGATTTTTGGATTCCACTGTGCTTTCGTGACAAGAAAAGCGATCAATTTTTCCTCCTGTTGCAACAACCATCCAACTTGCGAGCAGGATTTCTTCTGTTATATTGCCTGGAATGTCGACTAACTCGTAAGCTCAGAATAGAAAAACACCTTTTCAAACGCGCCAAGTTAAAACAAAAAGCTGAATAACTTTATCGATTTGCAATGGTATATTTTCTTCAAGAGACACTTTCTCAAGCTGTACTGTTAAAGAAAGAAAATATCAAGATATTATGAAGTTATTTGAGACCCTAATAAAACATTGTGGTACGTATAGGACTCAAAATACATATATTTGAATTACAAACAATCTTTGACATCCACCGGTACACACATGAGCCGCGAAATGTTTTCAAAAGTAGGGCGTATCGAACAAAATGCCACTTTTCGGCAAAAGAGGCACCCACACATTGTTGCAACGATTGATATGAAATCAAAATTTCATATTTTTTTAACCCTTCCATAAAATCAATCTACCTGTCACTGTTTCTACGTTATAATCAATCATAGTGACACTGTTTGTGAGCGAGTGAGTTGTATTTATTCATACAGAATAACAAAAGTCATTATTTGGGACTCCAAACAATTCATGTATACAGAGGCCAAAGCTGAGCAAGGATTGACTTCGTCTGCCATCGAAATACAAATAACACCTTATTTATACCTCTATCTATATGATTTACATATATATGTATATATAGCTTACTATCTTTTTCTATTCACTAATAATGGCACAAAATAAATAGGAATATTCTTATTTTGGTTTGAAATGCTGAGATCATTCTTTGACGATTGAAGATCGTTGACCTTGCACACCCTAGATTCGGTTTGCGGATTACTTTTTTTTCCCTCGCCACGTATTGGATTGTCAGCATTTGATAAATGTTTAAGACCCTCTTGGGATACTCATCAGATCCACTCTGACCTTAAGAATCACGGTATATTGATATGGCAATCCGTCCATGGAAAAGCCAAATCTAATTTATTTGTGGCAAAAATGTTAAACCGAATTCAATTTAAAAACCGAGATCACATACCGAAGACCTAGAAATCGTACACTCCAATCATATATCGAATGTTCTTTCTTTTTATATTACTTATGCATATCATGTATACAGGACAGGGCCCGGAGGAGAAAGACACATGCTATGCAAGGATATTTTGGGACTGAATCTTGAAGTGACAGGAATATGAACAACTGTTGATCTCATAATGGATACTCCATAACATTACACATTTTCGCCTTAAGAAATAATTCCTTGCCGCTAGTTGAGAGGTAAATGTACTCAACATAATTCAAAACGTATCCTATTTTTGAATCACAAATTTCCTATAGCGGGATATTCATAATTCTGAAAATGAAATGGGCTTATAATTCCGAACATTTTGTTGCCTTATCCCTCAGGTTCGTTCATCCGGAGGTTCCTTATTATGAAAGTGAAACAAAAAACCTGTAGAGTTCTCTTTGTTATTAACCTTCGGAATTACGATCCCTCTGTCATTTTCGGAATAATAGACCTTCGGAATAACAAACCTTCGGAAAAAATGACATGTAACCGAGTAGTTGGTTGCATAGTTGGTTCCATAGTCTTTGATGTTCCATTCTCCCACCGTGAGTCAAACATTCATACACGAACCAATCCATCATATTTCATTTCGAATATGAGCTGTGTACAATACTGTATTTTGATTTGTGTGCATCTTTATTTTGTATTTTATTTCATTATCATTATTACGAATATATACATCATGTAAAATAAGTCCAAGGCTGAATAATTATTGTATGTTTGCCAATATCATTATAATTATTAAGATTGATAAATTCAAGAGTTATTTAGTGAACACCTAATGTAGTTTCTGACTCTTTAGAAGTCATGGGCGTAATATCAATATTTATTCATGCATGTGTATGTATGTAATTATGTCCGAATGAATGTGTGTATGTATATCACGGTCAGACAGACAGTGATCATATGAAGAATAGAAGGCGCTCTGTACATGGAAACATTGGGAGAGGAGTTCCACAAGGATGTCCACTTTCACCCATCTTGTTCAATTTTATGCTAAGGCTTTGCTAAAAGAAGCATTCGTGGGTACGGAAGAAGGAATCAGATTCGGCAGCAGATTGGAGAACTCTGTTCGTTTTGCAGATGACAAGGCCATTGTTAGTGAAAGTGAAGACGGACTCCTAAGCCTATATGACAGCAAGTTAAGATTTTAGAATGAAGATCAATACTACTACAACTAAAGTAACGAAAGTAGCAATATCAGAGGGGCCAAACATGAAAATCATAATCGGTGGACAAAAAGCTAAACGGGTTGAACACTTTACGAACCTTAGTATTTTCTCTACTGATCAATACAACACCAGAGAGATCAAACCCGCACGTGCACTAGCTAAGGAGGCATCTATGAAGAGAAGGGCACTGACTTAAAAAATCTAAATATTAGGAAGACTCATACTTAGGGCTACGTTTCACATACACAACGTACAATCTCCTTTAGAAAACGCCAACTAAATGCTTTATGATTCTCTTCCATCAAACACATTAAAATGTTTTCATTCAAGGACCATCTTACCCTACAAGTCACTTCCGTTCAAAAATCGATTTTAGGCGTCGTCACTGAAAATCCCTAGTCCTATTACAGCCAAAGGTTAAATAGACATTTCATATTGCTTTATAGGATCGCAGCTAGGGAAACTACGAGGCGAGGATTAGGAAGAATTCGATTCGAGTTATTGACTTTATCAAGGTTCTCTACACAAAGTTAAATATTTTGACATCCGTAATAGATTTAGCAATACCCAATTGGTCACGCTAACGATGACTTTTTAATAAGCTAAATGACGGACGAGACCGAAACGCGACGAAAGGAAAAGACCGAAAATAGCAATCAAGTTACCAATGATCAATTATCATAAACAATAATAAGCACAATTCAAGAGTCACATTGGCAGAGTCATGAAAAATGAGAAAAATTGACTCGGGGCAAAATCAATAAAGATGCCATTTTTATCCATTCATTTCCCTTATGAATATATAAACGAAACGCAGATAAATTCAAATGCATCTACTTAAACAAGTGAAGTTATCGAGGACAGCCTACCTTACCAGGTCCCTGTGTTTATTATGTTTTAGGAAAGGATAACGATAAAGAGAGAGGGAGAATGGGGGTAAAGGAGAGAGTGAAAGATAGGAAGAAAAGAGCAATATAGAGAAGGGAGTGGTAGAGAAAGAGAGTAAAAGGAAATAGAGAAAATGAAGAGAAAGACAGATATAGAGATAGTGAGTGAGAGAGAGAGAGAGAGAGTGATTGAGGGAATGATAAATTATAAAGAGAATCATCGCGATTGGGGAAAGAGTATAGAGAGAGAGAAAGAGAGAAAAAGGGCCACAGCGGTCGAAACAATTTTTCAGTGTAAACTGCGAGCATGCGCATTTTTTTTTGGAGTGACTCCGAGCCGTGTGTGCATGTAGCTCGCCGAGAAAAGATGGAAAGAGAAGAAAATAGCGCATTAAAACCAGGCGCTCCGAGGTGCACGCCGGTTGGGCGGTACTCGAGCAAACGCTGTCTTGCTACTCGCTTCCATCTTCCCGTGATAATACCTCCAGATACACGCGAGGTGCCCGCCGTATGAAGAAGGTGATTCGACGAGCTACTTCCACACACGCACTCTCTCCCCACCCGTCATTCAATCTCTCTCCAGCGATCTTTTCATTATCATGACTCTTGACAGTTTGGTATGCATGTTTACCAAGTCTTTACCTTAAGTGGTGCAGTTCTTTCTCTCCCCTATCTTTGATTCCTACCAAGCTACATGAGATCATTTTCTCTACTTTTCTCAATTACACATTTTCACCCTTTCATTAACTTCCATCTACCTCTTCATCAAAGCATCGACCTTGGTTGTTGTACGTGGCAATTTGTGTTCTTCGGAAGATAAGGAATAGAGTGGCTATTGATCCTGCTTTCGGCGTCCTATTGATAATTTCATACGCGATTTTTGGGAGTATAATACATCGAGACGATTGCAAAGCTATAGCTGTGATTACTTGGAAGGACCATTTACTATGTCAATAGAGGAATCGAGTAATAGTTCGGTAAGTGAAGGATAAGTTATGAAATTTGTGTACATATTTGAAGGCTGGTGTTGTTTATTCCTCCATGTAGTTAGTTGTACAGTCTGTAATAGCCCACAGGCTCATCATCAACTGAAGTAATTTGTATTACTCATTATTCCTAGGCATCATTTGAGGTGTCCACACTTGTACAAGCATTGCTTTTCAGTGGACCCCTCTGTTTCCAATATGTATTCCTAAATCGTTGTAAATGTTTATAATTGATTTGTAATATTTTGTTGGAAACATAAATAAATCGAAATTGAAATTGAAGTAATCTTACAAAGTAATACACAAAGATAGGTGATTAAATGAATGTTCAGTAGAGGTATACATCACAATATGTGGTACTGGGTAATCAAATATACTGGACAAAATTAAGATTGTGAACAAAAACGCGTGCAGTCGGTCACCCGTTATGATAATAATATACATTTATTATTTTATTCAAATACTCGACAATATAGAAAGTATAATGAAAAAAAAATAACCCCTCCAACAGCATGAACCTAAGACAGGGATTTTTTACCATAAAACCGAGGCGTTTAAAAAAAATCAAAATGAAGATAAAACTGGCCACTGGTGGAGAAAACTGCATGTTTCTGTGCAGTAAGTTTTCACGCGCAAGTTGTATTACTCACAGGAATGATATACAGATAACTACTGAATTATTCATACTCCTTGTAAATGTGATGTTTTTATTGTATTTTTCGTAACTCAAGAATCAAAGGTGGACCGGTTGAATTTGGGCTTTTGTGGAATACTTTTAGATTTAGGCTTTATTCTGTCACATTCTCAAGAAACATAAATCGGGATAAATCAATTTTTTCACATGTTTAAATAATAACCCCCAAAATTGGTAAGGGTATGAATAATTTAATTGTTAACTGTATTTTCTTCCGTCAAGTATTGTCTGACGTAAAACGACCGGATGCATGTGATCAACTACAGTAACTTTATAAAGAAAATCTACCATACATGCAGTTTATTCCTTCTTACATCTCACGAAAGACGCCATAAATTTCATCTTTAATGTGAAGGTTATCTTTAACATTCTGTGCATCATTCTTGGAGGTATTACCCACATTGTAGTTTCTCATATAACATCTTCGAATCGTATATCAGCTGATCAAGTGCGATCATGTATTGTTTCGTAATAGTAACAAAAACAGTCGGACTTTTAAAAACTGCCTGTAGATGTCCATCCCTCATTTTTCATCTTTTATGTTTTGAACCAATAAGCCATTTTCGTAATGTAACCAAATTGAGTGCATAAGTCTTTGTGAAGTGCCTCAATACAAATTATTTCATTCACCAGATAAGAATAATAGTATTTCAACAGTCAGAGGGCAAAGTGCATATATCAAGTGTTGCTAGGTAGTCGAGCCATAATGTGTGTCCTACATGGCAACAACTAAATGTTTGCAGTTTGGATTCTGTCTATTGAAATACTATTATTCTTATCAGGTGAATGAAATAATCTGTATTGAGGCACTTCACAAAGACTTAAATATGTATTAAATTTGGTTACATATCGAAAATGGCCTATTAGAAAATATTGAACGCGTTTTATTTTATACAGTGATTCTGATGATAATCGTCATACAGAAGAGTATTGTGTGTCTTCTGCACTTTCATTCTCCCATGAAAGTTCGATCTGAACATGACTTTCCCTGTTCCTGGTCTTAATGAAAGATGACATTTGTTTTTATTGAAATCGAAAATAAGACTCAGTTAGGATTATCTATAATCTTCACAGTGCCGCCGGTGATCATCTACCGCTTTTGTTCTGCCATAAAGTCTATGATGGGATGTCAGATTCACTTGTCAGAGTTACTATTGACGAGATGTTCGAGAAAATTTGTTTGACTCGAAACAATTTATCATCATGTTGATCAAAAACTTTTCATTATTGAGCAAGTCGATTTTCCTCTGGCATTTCGTCTTTTTAGGGATACCCCGATACAAGGTAGCAAAACATTAAATCCGAAATAAGCAAAAATGTAGAGATATGGTTATACAAAATCCATGTATACCACGTTGTTTTATTTTAACCTGCAGGAATGTAAAATTCCCACTGGCTTCCCGATTCCTAAGATCAAATCAAAAGATAAGTTCCATTAAGTACCACTTTACATCGTTGACAAATAAACTCATTGGAGCACCTATCTATTGTAATTTATTCTAAAATAACAGTAGGGTATAGATGAACCACAGATATTATTTATCATGAGTAACTTTCCTTTGTTAGTATTTTCCATTCGCAAAACTCTTCCGCTTCGTCTCAATCGCTGTACAGATTACCATGGCAACAACATGTACCATGGATACTGTTAGGAGAGCATAGGCTTGTGAAAGAAATCAAGCTGGAGAGAGACAGAGAGTGAGAGAGAGAGAGAGAGAGAGAGAGAGAGAGAGAGGGAGAGAGAGAGAAAGAGACGGAGGGGGTGGGGTAATTAAAAAGACGTTCCCATGGTTTTGATATTTTCGAAACATTAAAGGCAATGGACATAGTGAATAATGGATGCATATCATTAGGTTTGACAGCAATTGAATGAAGAGCGTGCTTTCCTAACGATTCATTAAACACGGGCAAGACAGAAAAAAGAAGCCCGCTGATATTGCGACTGGAATCCTCCACGACACCTTGCCTGCACTCGCTACAATGATTCCACCATCAACATCAACTTAGGGTCTACAAATAGCACACGCCATGCTTGCCGTGTTGGCAAAGTGCCCCTTTCCAATACCATTCATTATTCATTGTCATACTTTTAAATTCATTCAACGATTCAGCCACGACCAACGGTGTATTTAGCACATTTGCTTTGAGTATAGCTTCCCGATGGGAGTAATTCATTCATAATACACCGGCCCTTGTGATGATAACCCCCATCATGTTAGACAAATTCCCCTCTTTTGTCCATTGTTAGATTGTGGCAGATTAGCCTTGTGCTAAACAAGTTATCAAATAAAGGCTACTCCACTACTGCTACTACTACTACTACTACTACTACTACTACTACTACTAATTTTACTACTACTACTGAATAATTTATTTTATAAAACGATCAATATGTACACACGACATTTGGGGGAAATAACGAATTTTTAGGCAAGTTTGTAGTATGTTATTTCAGTCTTTATGTTTTTTATTTATAAAAAATATAAATATCACTGAAAAAAAAACACAAATAAGTAAATTCTCTATCATGCCGAACATTTTTTCAGTACTTTAGTTCCCCTACTCATGGACCTTGATGCATGTTGTGCACTTTCTATGAACACTAATTTGTATAAATCAGATAGAACATGGCGATCATTCAGACCAATACAATGTGTTCTATATGCCATTTACCCATTTCCTATTAGGCTTCACAACGTATCTCTTAGCGTACAATGAAACTATTGTGTCGCATTAAATTGCATACATTCATTTAATATTTTATTCACTTTCACATTGGAAAGCAAGGTATTCTACCGTTACAACTTCGTGCTTTTGTCATTGATAACAATGATTACGAATTTGCCATGACAACACTGAGCTCATGTAATGATCAATTTCGTTTACGTATCAATCAACCCCTGAGTCAAAGGAGAGTTTCAGGTATAAAGCTAAATGAAGACTCAGTATTCACTTTACGTCATCTCTATAAATGATCACTCAGTTTGTGATCATAAAACTATGTCAATATTCTCGTTAGTAATTTTGATAAATTATTGAAGCTCGCCCATGGGTATGAAAGGTTGCAAGGTCTTAAATTCGTGTTAAGAGGGTTATTGGCTTAAACCTCCTATTACGAAATATTAAAGGATCAAATTGTACCATCAAGATTTTCAAATATTTCACACTTTCACTAGGTGAATCTGAGATCGTACATTAGTCGACGCTTTAATAATCTAGTACGGCATATTTATGGTAGAATAAAATTAATATGACCATGATTATATGCCTATACATACCGTTTGTTCAGTGTCAAAAGGATGTTAACTCTGTGTTAACTCTTTTTGATTATGTCCTTCTGGCAACAAATACAAGACATACTTGCTGAATATGAACGTCGATCTTTCGTCTAATAAACGTTAATTATCTGTCTCAAACCTCAAGGATGTTTTTATTACCTTTTAAGCGAAATTAATCGACAATTCTACTACTTACACGACCTTACCAAAATGTATGATCCTTTTAATCTCTCTAAGAAAGCTAGACGACATTATGTTTCCTCATACATCCTGATTATCTTATATGCTTTTCACATCTATTTTTCTTAACCCCGGACTATCCTTAACCCCATACTATCCTTAACCCCATACTATTTTTTTTGCTGTTCACATCTACGCAGCTTAGCACCACAATTGCCCGGCTAACCCCGCAATTGCCCGGCTAACCCTGCTATTTTGCAGGGCCAGATAGTACCGTACTATTTGTGGGGTTAGCCCACTTTGGCAAAACGTAATGTGAACAGAAAGCCGGCTAAAATTACCCCGGGTAATTGGTGGGGCTAAGGAAGGAATTGGTGGGGCTAAGACCCCCCCCCCCCCCTTAGCCCCACCTATTTCCCGGGGTTAAGCAATATTTGGTAGATGTGACAAGCATATTAGTGTTTTGTCTCAGTTTTGCCTTCCTGCTTGTGAGCGTCAAGTAACGCCCGGCTGGAATGCTCCCCAGGGAGTGGAGATTGTGCACACATTGTGTGCGGGCAAGCACTGAATCCAATGACCGAGATAATAGTATATTTGTAAAGCGCTTAGAGACATTTGTATAAAGCGCTATATAAAAATTAAATATTATTATTATTATTATAGTATAATACCATGTTTACTCCGACGCAGTTACATCACTAACAATTTGCGTTTGGTTGAGGCGCTAATCCTTAGTTACCTAACCCTTGATTACATAGGCCAGCTGTAATATACTAAAGTAAATACTTGCTTTCATACCGTTCAGGTGGCTTATCCAAGCAATCAATTCATATGATGATGCGGAAAGATTGGATAACAAAAAATATGATGGTACAGTTGCATCAATGCTTACAAATAAAGTTTTTACCTAAAGAATTACTCTTATAAATTGCTTTATCGATGAAGGTTTATATTTAGGGTCCACGCACAGGTTCGTGCTCATAATATGCCTGTAATTTGGATAGATTGCTTGATAAAGGAGACAAACAACTTTCTGATGTGGAAATAATCAAGAATTAATTTGTTCTATGGATTGCGTGATCATTTCTTGCTTTCCGGTAGGGACGAGTAATCATTGAGATTAGTTCTTTGGACGACGCCCTCGGTAATTTTTGCCAGAGTGGTTTCTGCAGAAACTCTTAGTGCGGGCAATTATGTTTGTATGTTTTTATATTGACAGTCGCTACTGGGTCCCTGGATGTTTATGCTAGGATTGTCAATATCTTCCATCCTTGTGATTTCGCCTCATTGCTCGACGATTATCGCTTCTTCGATCTCCAATAGATCAGGAGAGAAATCCTAAATATAAATATTCATTGCGCTTCATGTTTGATATAGAGTCCAAGAACACTCTAGTCCTTGAGATGATATATTGGGTAGAAAACAAAGAACACAGACAATGACGATTAAACCTGTGTGCCTTTGATGTACAGAATTCACGCATGAAATAGCATCATACTGAAAAAATGCGTTGTCAATGAAATACCGTGGCAGATCCAGTGAAGGGGAACTTTGAGAAATAAACAAAAGTTTGAGGAATATTTCTTGTGTATTGTGAGTGCTCTTTTCTGCCACTTTTCTCTCCACGTGATAGAATTGTTCGACACGACACAACTCATTACGTCACTATCAGGAATTATCCCTTGTGAAAAGATTCTGGCTCCACCTTTTCTTCCATTTAAAAAATTATGAATGCACTGCTAATAATCCCTTTCAACCAGCAACACGACTGAAAGGGGACCTGGGGAAGACGACTTCGAAAGATTAGCTTTTCATCTAGCTTTGTCATCTGTCTGTTAGAGTTTTAATTTTGAGAAAGGTATACAACTGCATGGAAGCAGAAAAAATAACAACTGTAGATCAGTGCCGTAGAAAACCAACGTTAATTGTTCCCTCTTTCTCAATCTCTCTCACTCATACTCACACGCACACACTCTCTCTCTCTCTCTCTCTCCCATCGCTATCTAAATTTCCTCCAACCATTCCCACCGACTATCCTTCTCTAATAGATGCCATGTTGTTTGTTCGACAAAGGTCGAAAAAACATCGGTGAACATACGATAAGTTTATTCATTAAAGAGCAATGAATCTTAATGTCAGCGTTATCGTGATGCAGTAAAGTAATGAGAAGTGGCTCGATTTAAATGACTTTTTTGAAAGGTGGGGATTATATTTATTTATTTTATGTAGGTTAATTAGTTAATATTTGCAGTGCTAGGAAGAAGAGTATATTGTGAATTCATCATTTCTGAAGGGTGGTGGTCGAATCGAAATAAGAATTTCCGTAGGCGAGTGCAAAATCTAAGAATATTTACCGTTTTCGATAATGTCGCCCCTATAGAGTGCTTAAAATGTGAATATTTAAATGTCATTGAGATTGTCTGAAAATGAAATATAGCAAGTTAAAGTTGATATCTGCTAAATGTATTGTTTTGCTCGCATTGTCAATGGATAAAGTTCCGTAGAAATAATAAAATATTTTCTTTTTCTTCATGGAACAGATTCAAGTAATGCACAGAAAGAAGACAAAAGCATATTTGCACTGGGGTAAAAAGAAAATGTTACATTAATATTTCATATCGGCAAAAAATACGTTTCAAATAAATGGCTTCATTAGCCTAAACATCGCAAGCAACATATTTCTTCGGCAATATTATGACTTCCATTATGATATTCCCTAATGAATTTTCCTTTTGACTATATATCGTAGATTTTTTTTTTTTTTTGTCTGTGTGTATTTCGTTTCTCAAGAATAAAAGGTCGACTCGTTGAATTAGGGCCTTGGTTGATTACCATTAGATGTAAGTTTTGATATGTCAAATTCTCAAAAAACATAAATCAAGATAAAGCAAATTTTCACATAATAAAACAAATTACATTACTTGTTAAGGGCATGAATTATTCAGTTGTTAACCGTATGCATCAGCCAGGCATTATGGGCGGAGGTAAACGTCAGTGGCTACTGCCTTTATACTCTCATCCCGAATTGGCGAAAGCCTCGAATCATGTGCCTCAATGAATCCCGATAGAATAATCCACTCTAATAAAATGGCTTGCCGTGTTTTGCTCGCACGCAAGAACATGGCTGAATCGTTCGATGTGTGCAACATGTCTACGACTGTGTGGAGACGTCTGATTGATATTGCATAAAGTAATTTTATAATATTTCACGAAGTGAGGATCTAGAATTAAAGGCTTGCACGACGGAGGGGAGGGGGTGGGATATTGGGAACACCAAAAGTGCGTTGTACACTTCAATCTTTTTTCTATCGAGGGAGAGAGAGGGAGAGAGAGAGAGAGAGAGAGAGAGAGCTAGAGAGAGAGAGAGAGAGAGAGGGGGTTGAAGCAGGGAAGGGGGTAGGGAAGGGGGATGCGAAGTTCATGCTCACCTTCTCTGACGTAATCAATTAATTTAACTTAATTATTCCTCTCGAGGGAGAAAGATGAAAGCTAGGAGAGAGTGACAGATAGACAGAGAGGACTAGAAAGAGGGGAGGGAAAGAGGAGGAGGAGGAGGAGGGGGGGGGGGGGTGATGCCCATGTTTATTTTCTCTAGAGCCGCCGATGTATTCACCTCAATTCTTATTCCTCTCTGGGGAGAGACTCTTATTTTCGCCTGGAATAGCATAACGTGATTTGTTTCTACTCGAGTTATCTATCGAATGCGTTAAGCATCTCCGAGGAAATTTGATGAATCTTGACGAGAACACATAACATTCAAACGAATGAACTTGAAGTGAACTTCATCTAAAAGAAATCAAAGGAAAGTCCTCTTCTCTCCCTCCTCCTCACCCTTCCTCCTCTCTTTCTGTCTCTGTCTCTTCTCTTCCTCTCCCTGCCTTCTTCATTTCTACTTCTCTTTCCTCATTCTCTTTCGCTCTTCCCTTTCCACTATATTTTCTATCTTACCCCTTTCTTCCCCATTTTATTTGTTACCCCTCTGTCCAGTTCTCTCCCTCATCTCTCTTTGTAAATCTCCTGCTCAGCTCAGTATCTAATTGTCTATCAATGGAAGCCTGATCCCTTGCTAGGGTTGAGAGGGACGGCCTCCTTCCATTAAATGGTCGTTAAATGGAGATTGGGACCTAGAATGGTATAAATGTCAACTATGTTCGCAGATGTTCCCATACCGATGACGCTAATATCAGTGTAATGGGTTATATCAGTGTCGATATTCCGAGAGAGCGCAGATGCTCCATACACATTTCTATCAATAAATCAGTCGATCTTAATATTTCACATATTCATGGAAATAGTATTATAACATTCTCATTTCTACTTTCCCAATGCCCACTGCAGTCATCATTCTCGCCCGGACTGCATCGCGATCAGGTGCATTTAGATGGATTCTGCAGATTTCTAAGTAATGAATGTGATTTGAATTAATGCGGTAATCATTTTGACTGTACGATCAAGCTATGTAATTCGTAACCGGATGTAGATTGGCGATGTTTTTCTTTCAAACGATAAGGGCGTCGTAAAAAGCATAATACACCATACTTCTGTCATATAGATGTAACTGTTCTTTCTTCAACACGATCGAAATGATTTGTCAAAAAGTCATCTTCAGGGCTATTTGAACTCCCAATCGTATTGCCTATAGAAATCATGTTCAGATTACGTAAAATGTCAGCTTCATGTTCCCACATTTCTAAAGGTGAAGCACATTTTATTGAAATTCTATAGGTTGATTTTGAAATAGTCTTTGCGATCGTTGTTTGTGAATGTTCTTTGTTAATTTGTTAGATGATATAACAGTATAACGTGGATGTTATTCATCATGGGAACGCATGAGTGGCTCAGGAATAGAACACTTATACAATCTATTTAATTTTCAGTAAGTCCTCAACTCATAAAATATCAACTGATATTTGCCATAACACGTTAGTTACAGTGTCGGGAATCGCTTTTTTCTTCTTCTTTTGACATCCTCTACTGAAGTGTCAAAAAACACATTTTGACATGAGCTAGAAGCGATTAAAAATCAATATTGCGCTTTAATGGTAAACTGGATAAAAATAGTTTATTGGTTGTATAAATCTTGAAAAGTGAACCGGATCGTGAACCCGATAACACCACGTGATATCCTGTATTCCACTGCATGGCCTTAAAATTACAATGTGTATACATGTTAAAATGCGTCTCTACACTGACTTTTCTCGCCATACTACTCGTGTTTACAAAATGATGTCGACTGTGATTTTTTTCCGGAGCTGACCTCATTTTGTTTTGTTCCGCCCTACTTCAGAACACAATTTCAGCATCGCATTCAATCAGTTACAGCGCTGATTAGAAAACCTTGGCGCGATTTGATTGCAGGCAATTTAAAACGCCACAGTCTTGTAGAGCAGATTAGAGAGTCTGTTATTATTTGGCGTCAAGGACACATATTCCTCGCCGGAAATACATACCACTTTCGTGCGATGCGTTGTGCACGTTTCCTATACTCTCTCCTGCTGTAGGTGGATTTTAAATTCCTGTCACAAGGCATCCTAATCGAAAGCCGAATCACTTTGATCTCTAAAATAGGCAACTTCTCAACAACAATCCTCACATTAGAAGAAAAGAAGGATAAGACGTGTGAAAGCTGACATTTGGCGAACTTAGAGCGATTATCGAGCACTATTTATAAATATATTTATTTATCAAACTAGTAATTGTTGCGTAGGTGAATTAGGGAATCTTGATTTTGAAACTTTACAGACAAGAGTCAGAGGTATAGGATTATCAGTATTGTACATTATACGAAAGAAAGAATGCTTTTCTTTTTCTAAAGCGATGTTGTAATCTATTCTCTCAAGATATAACGCCTATTAACGGAAAATAACACAAACTATAGTTAATCATTTTCCATCACACTTTATTATAATGTATAGACAGTAGGAGAACTGTCATTTTGAAACCATTTTTTAAACCTTTATAAATGGAAAAACCAATTCGGGTAAAGAATGTAAAAGTTACTAATGCAGATAAAGTGCTTTTATGTTAATAAGCAGTTTGAAATAGATTTGCTGCTTGAAAAACAAAACACGAATATTGACAAAGTAGCATTCTGCATAAGCTGTAGAAGCTGCGAAAAGTATATATTTTGCATATTTCTACCCTTTTCAGAATTTTTTTTTTTTTTTTTAAACGATGTGATTCCATTTCTGCCATTGCATTAGATTGAACGATCTTTATTTTACTTCTGATTTGCTTTTTAATGGATGGACATCTATTCAGAATTTGAACTGACTCTAGAGTTGTTCTCATAATATCTCAAATTTCCATCATTTCATTTTCTTTGAACCACCTGTACATATACGTTTCAAGTCATTCACGAAGTACAGCTACTGGCATAGAAGAATATTAAATAATGTACGTGTGCCTACTGAGACAACCTTAGATTCATCGCACGTTTTATCCCAGGCTTATAAACTGGATGTATGGGTTGGGGGAAGGGGCGTACCCAGTTTCTATCTAATGCTGGATACGCCAATGACTCATTTTTGCCCTAGGTTTTATTTTCCCTACCCCACATCATGCTAGACGTAACGTTGGATTGTTGATGTTATTGCTATCGATTTGTACCTGTCAGCATGTCCCTCTGTTGTCCTTTGGTTGTTTGAACTGTGTCTCGTAGGAAACTCTATGTTATTGCGACACTTTCACATCTTCGGTAGATCTCAATGAAATATGCCAAAATAGGCACCTGCAAGTAAAGTTAGTAAGTAGCAGCTCAATTGCAACAACCACACATTATCCCCAATAAATATTTTTCCAACATCTAAATTGCTCGTACAAGCGCAAGAAAACACTGTTATTGGATTAAATTTGAAGCTGATATGGTCTGAGGGAATATATTAATGAGTTCTATACTGCCTTAAGTTAATACATGTTCTTGGTTGCATTACAGAGATTTCAATCGCTACAAGTTTTTCCCTACTGGGAATGTTCTAGTCAAATTGTCACTCTTATTTGTATTTCTTTGATTAGTTGACTATAAGGTTCTCCTTTGAGAACAGTGGTAGGCCAAAGTACTCTTGAATGAAGCTGTACTAAGTTTTGTTTCATTTAGACGTCATTAGCACTGATAATCAACATATATTCCCAAAGAGGGATGTATTTCCTTTTCTTTTGTGATTGTTATGTCGTGAGGTTGTGGTACGACTTTCTTTTCATAACAAGTTCTTATTACAGTAAACTGTTTCCCTTTCTTTTTCTTTAAAAAAAGACAGGATTACGCAAAAGTAGCATACGAAATGGCTCAGGTTAGCTACTTTAACCTGAAAGCGTTCTGTAGTCATCGTGGCCTACGTAAACAATATATCAGGTTTCGTCAAAATATACGCAACAATTTACGCACATGCACACAAACACGCTTGTTCTTGAAGGAAGGATACAATTACAAACAAATAGATGGACACTAGACAAATTGATATAGCGCGTGAAAAGATAAATGTCACGTATAAGTGTAAAAACTGCTTTATAAAAAAGGGATGAAGACTTGTGCATTATTCATTGATACAGGATCGGAAGGGAAATGTCACCACACAAAACCTCATCTTCACATCGTTGTCTTGAGTAAAACAGACGGTTTATGTCTATCGTAATTAAACACGCAAACGCACACCTTTACGCCCAAACAAATGAACATTATCTAAAGTGGGGGACTTTAAGGCTTTCATCCACGATTCCATTTTACGAAATATTGCGACCAAAGTTTTTATGTTAAATGGAGTTTTTGCATTAACTGACGCGAAGTGATTGATGTTGTCATACGTGATTAATAAAAGATTACAACAACAGCAACAACAATGCCTTACGTTCTTGTGAATTTGCAAGAGGCCAGTGTAGGGATGACGAGATGATGGTGTGTATCCTGAAATATCCAGCACCGCGCCCATCTAGTGTTTGTGGAAAAACCGATTAGCCGCCACACTGAATCTAAGAAGTATTATGTGAACATGACCGCTCATTCAGTGGTAGTCATAAAATCACGGGAGATGGTGGAGGCACTTTTCCCCTTAGAGAAAACAAAAAATCTGGATCCGCCATTGTGTTTCCTGCAAACAGCCTAAAGGTTGTATCCTCTGATTGAGATACGCATAATGCCTTTAACCTGGGATCATTTTGGACATCGGGTCAAATTGGTTATGAGGAGAGAAAATCATCCATGCATGATGATGACTTTCTCATGCCTTCAGGATCTTTCCAGGAGTTTATTCTCTCGGAGGATTGAGCAAGATTGATTTAAATCCGATTTCATCCGCAAGCAAGCAAAACAAAATCTCTCCCGTTCAGAATCTTTGCAGTGAGTATACGTTTTCTCCCGTAAATGAATAGCAACCGGAATTTTGGTCTGGTTTCCAATGATCCTATCGCTTTGAATAATTGATTACAGCCCTAGATTTGGTTCAACTGCCTAAATGTTGCTAGGTACCAGCACTCAACATTGTTCGATTTACCTGCAGGCTTTATTTACTACCAAGAAAGTAATGGGTTCGGCACGAAGAGAGTTCAACTGAGTGGTTGAGGCGACAAAGTTTAATATTACCTTTATGAACAAGATACAGCAGAAGAGAAATGATAAAGTGATGTTAATGATGATAATCATTTCAAACCATCTGATCATCAAACTCATCAAGGACATTGCAAAGGAAGAAAGAAACGTGAACAGTAACCTGGATCATAGAGAGACCCGATTACACGACCGAAAGAGAGAGAGAGAGAGAGAGAGGGGGGGGGCAGGGAGAGATAAATAAAGAGAGGGGGAGTGAGAGATAGGCAGACAGACAGCGAATCCCGCTACATATAAATGTTAGACATATAAATTGGTTTAGAAGATAACTCTCTTTCACTATCTCATTACAAGTCATTACAATGTAGGTATTCCCATATAATATTAACGAGGGGGATGCACTCAGAATGCGGCCACTACTCGGGGTTTCTCGAACGCTTGGCCTCTCTGTTAACTCGTTAGGAATCACGGAGGAAGTCCTTTAAAATATCTTCATGTTGGCAGAATTTTGCTGTCTTATTAACATTACTGGCACATTTCCATCACACTTCTGAGAGTATGACCAGACACAGAGCGCCAATTTTGCCGTCGGGGCATTTTTCATCAATCACTCCAGCTGTCTGTTATTATTAATAAACAACGCCCAAAGCAGACAATCCTAGATTAGACAGACGGATCAATTAATTCTCAAATGCTTTCTCATTTGGAAAGGATTGTGGGGGAAAGTCACAACATTTCGAAACATCAATAACACATAGGCTAAGTCTTTTTCTTTAAAAAAATTGGTAAAAGTAATGAGAGGTATTGATTGTTGCAATCTATCCACGCAAAACGGTACCTCTTAATTCCAAATTTGTGAGAGTTTCCGTCCATTAATTGGTGGTGGCTTCAATACGCTTATTTATATAATGTGTTTTAACACGTTCAATCATTATATTTGGGGCACACAAAGGCCTATTACTTAGGTGCTAATGGCTTGAATTGGTGGTGTATTGAAATTTGCCTTTCCGTGCATCGATCACTGTCATTTGTTA